>JALPSE010000408.1:9514-24996 GCA_030558545.1 Bipolaris gigantea | reverse complement strand
CCCGCGATGGTCATTACCTTTTGACGCGGACGAGGTTGGTCCTCAACCTCGTCACCTCGCGTCAAGGAGAGAATCCTTCTTGTTACTTGTAACATATAACTACTAAATTATTCTACTCTTATCTATATCTTTACTAACTTAGTCTTTTAATTAATCACTCTATTATAAGCTATAAGATTAACTTTAATAGAGATAGTACTATAGCCGGCGCTAGTAGTAATCTATCTAGTAACTCTCTATGTTACTTCTTAGATGTAACGGCTCAGCGTCCGCTGCTGATTAGATCCGAACGAGATCCGAACGAGGGTCCGATCTAAGCGAGTGGATAACTAACTATATAAACCTACCCTCTATAATATATAGTTTAGTAGTTTTCTAATATCCTTTTGTATAAGGCCTATAGATATCTATTTTAAATTAAGGCTATTTAATGTCTACACGCACTCCTATATGCCTCTAAGTAATACTATAACTAATACTAATCTAACTAGTTTTACCTACGCTATTATATTATATTAGAAAACTTACTACTACTAATAATAGTAGTTTAAATAATATTATAATTATTTATTTAGACTACGCCTAATCTACTAAGTATATCTAGAGTTAACGCGGATTCTTACACTATTATTCTAATATTTATCTAGATAGAATCTCTTTAATCTTTTATTAACTAAAGATTTTAGGTTTAGAACTTCCGCTCTATATAAGTTAGATTAACTTTAGAAAAGTTATAAAGAGTGCGCTATAGTAGAGATATAGAGACTACTAAGAACCTATTAGTCTAGAAATTAATTACTATAGCTAACTAAAATACTACTAGTACTATAGAGCTGTTAAGACGAATAACTTGATAAATATAGTAACTATAATAGAAGAAGATAGTAGCTAACTAGCCTACTATTCAAGAAGAAGAAGATAACTTAGAAGAGGATCTAATAAGTTCTCTTTAGATAGAGATCGCCAGACTAAAAATATAGGTAGAACGCCTAATATAAGAAAACTCTACTACCTAAGATAACTTAGTTCTCTTAACTAAATCTCTACTAACTATAATTAAATAACCTTACTACCCTGTAAGGTTCTTATTAGTTACCTTAGACCTTACCTCTACTAGACTAAGTATACTTACTCTATCTATTAATAATCTAAGTAATAGAACGAGTTCTACCTTTAGATAATAGTAGGCTTTAATATTAGATTAATTAGCTATTAACTTAGACCACTACTAGAGTAGATGCGTAAGAATAGCGTTAGTACGCTGGCAAATGGGTACCCCCTACCATAGGGTAGGGTCTAGGTTGGGTTGGGTCGCACGGACCTCGGGTAGAGGTAGTGGTATGTTACGACCAGCCTCAGAATGTGGAGGACATTTCGTCGCTAGATATATTTAACAAGTAACTTATGAGACGGCGGGAATATAGTAAGAAAAGAAGTTACGTAATAAGTTCTATAGATTCTACTTAGCCTTAGTATACTTTATATACTAGAATTTACTAGAACTACGTGACCTATTCTACTAATCTTTAAAGTCCTATAACCCTTTACTATTACTAGGACTACTAGGATACTAGGACTATATAAGTATATAGCACTAGGCATTAAGCCCTTATAGCTTAATATATTTAACTTAAGTTCTAAGTATAAGTATAATATATAGAGTTATTCTACTTATCTAAGTTACTATCTTATTATATACTGCCGCTCTATCTGCGAAAACTAACTAATAAGAAGCTTAATACTAGAAGTTTTATATTACTTCTACTTAAGCAATACTCTTAACACTTTAAACACTCTTATAATAAGTAATATTATAATAGACACCCTAACTGCTTCCTAGACTAGAGGAATAGCGATTAACGCCTATAAGCCTAACCTTTACTATAGCGATCGTAATAAGCTCGAAGCTTAGCTCCTTTAGATTAACTATTACTTCTACCTAGCTAGAGATAAGATCGAAGATAATAATAAAGTTATTCTAGCTACTAGTTACTACTAAGGTAATATAGAAAAATAGTCTAACCTAATTATTAAACGTTATATAGATAACTCTATTACTAATACTAATAACACCGCTCTAGTTAAAGACTAGGATACCTTTAAGACTAAAATACGATAAAACTTCTTACCTTTTAAGAAGTTTCTAATCGCGGAATAAAAGATTTAGACCTTATAATAAATGTTACAAGTAACAAGAAGGATTCTCTCCTTGACAAATGACGAGATGGCTGAAGGCCTATGGACGTCCACGTCAGAAGGTAATGATCATCGCGGGGCTAGGTCACGTGATGTGCCATCCCGCCAAGAGCAACCATCCAAGGGATGGCAGGACGCCTGGGGATGGCAGCCATCCCCAACATCACAACCATCCCAGGGATGGCAAGGAAGTAAGGGATGGCAGGCCTGGAAGCAATGAGGATATAAGGATGGATGGATTTCATTATTACTCTCGTTGTGGTCAACTCAAATTGTACTTTCTTACTAGCATTGTTTACTTCATAAGACTGTTACTTGTTAGTCTATAGCAATATAGATTAGTGTTTGTCAACAAACCCGGTTAACTCCTATAACTCTTTTCCACAGAATCGCCAGACAACTCTCACGGAGCTGATCATAGGATCCTACTCGCCCTAACCCGGATCGAGATAGAGAAGTATCAGCGACCCCGAACCCACCGTGTAACAATAAACTAGGTCTGCTACTAATTATATAATCTAATTCTAGCAGTATACTATATATATTAAATAGGACGATAACGCTCTTATACGTATATACTGCTAGGGCCTAAAACCTATAGTGCACAGAGAACTTATAAGAAGTAGAACTAATATTACTAAACTTAATAAACTTATAGAGGAAGCTATTGAACTTTATAATAAACTCTATAAGCTTATATTAGAAGAATGACTGTTTAATTAGGGAATGCGCAGTAATGATAATAGGAACGATCGGCCTTAATAGTAATACTACTAACGTTCTTAGCCTAACTAGAGATAATAGAGAAGCTATTAGCCTAGAACCTTTAGTATATACGTAACTAATAGATATAAACCTATACATCTCAATAATCTTAACAAAGAGAAGGGACCTAGCAAGCCTTACTTTAAGAAATAGAAGAATAATAAGAAGAAGATAAACTACTATATATACGGTAAGGAAGGCTATATAGCACGTAACTATTTAAGTAAAAATAAGGTTAAACGACAGCTTAACGTCTTATATTAGATATTAGAGTTAGATAATAATAAGTTATAGAACGTTATAATCTGACTAGAGATTAGAGACTACCTAAATAATATAGAAGTTATTAGTAGATTAGACGACCTAACCCTAACTACGTCTAAACACATATCTAAAGCTGAACTAATTAGTAATAAGGAATATAAGATAGAAGAGAAATAACCTCTTACTACTAAGTACGAGAAGATAGTATAATTCTAGAAAGAGAATAGGCTATCTACGCCCTATATAAAAAGGTAAGATAGCGTGATACTAGACTCACCTAAGATCTATAATTAAGATAATCTAGCTAAAGTAGGAGAATAGATTAATATATTATCTAAACTACTTAAAAGACTAAATAAGCTTCGCACCTTTTAGGACGATAGTAGAGAAACGTTACTTAATATATACTAAATATTATAGCACCTATAATTAGATATCAACTTTTATAAAATTAAGACTATAGAACGTTTACTAACTTACACCTATATTACAGCTAATATTAAGAGGTTGGAATAAGGACTTACGCCTTAAGAGGTAATATAACTATAGTAGATATAAAGACAGAATAACTTCTATAAACCTATATAGTACTAGTATAACTTAAGAAATAAAAACTACGCGAAGATATTATAGACCGCGTATACGTATAATTACTGCTCTACTTACTACTTAGATAAGAGAGGAGCTAGATAGAGCCTATAGCATACTAAGGGCATATCTAAGTGTAAATAGCTATAATATAAATATAAGAACGACAGCTGCCTATTATATTTATAGAATAAATAAGAAATAGCGCACTTTTATAGTAGAATAGACTACTAAAGCGTTATTTAGATATAAATAATACACGAAGTGTAGTATCTAGACGGCCCCTTAATAGAATATAGGGAAGACTAATAGTATATATACCTTAGTAAGGAGTGCGAGAAGTATATAGTGGCTAAAGACTACTATAGTTATCTACTAGAATAGTCTTTTTTAGGCCAGCGCTAAGGCAACACAGCCCCTCTAGAGAGATTAACGTACTAGGACCTCTAGGACTTATTAAGCTTCTAGTAAAGCTTAACAGAATATAGATATAGGTATTAGTAGATTCTAGATTATAAGCAGAATACGTTTTAACACATTACTAAAGAAAAACATTATTATATATAAGGTTAGACGAGTGACACTTAGTATCTAAAACTATATAGAAGAGATTAACTTAGACGTTATTAGACTAGCTATCTATAATATTATTTTAGAACTCTTATAGCTTAGAAAATATAACCTGCAGATTAACTAAAAGTTAAAGGTGTTTTAATTTAAGTGCTACGGAATAGACGCATCTATAAGCTAGCCTACGTATTAGTAGAGTTTAATAGTAGATAAGAGTAATATTAGTAAATAGTATAATAATACTAAGAAGAAGGTGTACTTAATAGTAGTTCCCTTAATAGAAAGCTATACTCTGTAGATACTAATACTAGCCCTACAGATTAAGAAGCGAGACGAAGGGATAATAGCGCAACTCTTAAATACCCTAATAAATATAAGGAATTTAAATATCTATTTTAGAAAGTAGTAGACGGAATAGCGTTACTAGAATATAAACTCTAGAATTATAAGATAGTTCTTTAGAAAGGAAAGATACTAACTTTTAGGCTAATAGACTAATTATTAGAAAGAGAGCTTAAGGTACTAAGAGAGTATATTAATAAGAGTCTAGCTAAAGGATATATATAACTATTAAAGTTACTAGTAGGATATTTTATTATATTTATATCTAAGAAAGACGGTACGGATTAACTATACGTTAATCATAGGCGACTTAACGATATTATAGTAAAGAATTAATGCCCTTTACTTAATATTA
This sequence comes from Bipolaris gigantea, assembly GCA_030558545.1. Classification (NCBI taxonomy): domain Eukaryota; kingdom Fungi; phylum Ascomycota; class Dothideomycetes; order Pleosporales; family Pleosporaceae; genus Bipolaris; species Bipolaris gigantea. The sequence continues at coordinate 19,916 of JALPSE010000408.1, read as the reverse complement.
CTAAGCTTAGGGATTAATTATCTTAAGTAAAGATCTTTACGGCACTAGATCTCTAAGATAGATACTACCTTATTAGAATAAAGAAAGGTAAAGAATAGAAGATAGTATTTAGAACGTGATATAGATACTATAAGTATATAGTTATACTATTCGGGCTTACGAACGCCCTAGTAACGTTCTAGAAACTTATTAATAACGTACTTAGGCTATACCTAGATATATCTATTATAGCCTATCTAGATAATATCCTTATCTATTTAGAAGACGAGAAGGATTATATTAAGTATAGAAAAATAGTACTTAAGGCTCTAGATAAATATAACCTTAGACTTAAGCTAAAGAAGTGTAAATTCTATAAGACTAAGGTCGACTTCTTAGGCTATATAGTAGGAGTTAATAGAGTATAGATAAGCGAAGAGAAGATCTAAGTTATGAAGAACTAGCTAACGCTAACGATAGTTATAGAAATCTAATTATATCTAGAATTTATAAACTTTAACTAATAATTTGTTAAGGACTTCTTAAAGATTATAATATCAATAATACGACTTACGCGTAAGAATACGCTATTCGTATAGAGTAAAAAGGTAGAAGAAGCCTTTAACTAGCTTAAAATAGTATATATTACACTATTATGCTTTAAGATATTTATATTAGGCGTACTAATAACAATCGAAACCGATATATTAGACCTAGCCCTAGGAGGCTGTGCTAGTATACTTATAGATAATAAATAGCACCTAGTAGTATACTATTTAAGGAAGTTCTTAGGACTAGAAGAATAATATAATATACACGATAAGGAGTTACTAGCTATCGTATCCTATCTATAGCACTAGAGAGTATATGCAGAAAGCTATTTAGAACTCACTATCTATATAGATTATAAGAACCTAGTATACTTTACTATAATGAAGGTACTTAACTAAAGATAAACTAGATAGGCTGAACTACTTAGATAATATTAATTTAAGATTATCTATATACTAAGAAAAGAAAACGGAAGGCCTAACGCTCTTAGCTAATAACATAATATCGCAGGAACTAAGATAATAGTTAATAGACCTATACTTAAGACTAATAAGGACGGATTATTAGGGCCTACGTACGAACTTAACATTATTATAAAGATTAGGAACGATATACCCGAAGAAGTGTAGTAAACTATTATTAAAGAATATTATAATAATCCTATATACGGACACCTAGGAATCGCCAGAATAATAGAGCAAATCTAGCGTAACTACTGTAACGGCGCAGGCAAGACTAGTCAGATTTATATCAGTCGTAGTGTCACTTAGAGGCATATAGGAGTACGTGTGGATATTAAATAGCCTTAATTTAAAATAGATACCTATAGGCCTTATACAAATAGATATTAGAAAACTATAGAGCTATCTATTATAGAGAGTAGATTTATATAGTTAGTTTTCTACTTACTTAGCTTAGACTCTAGTTCAGATCTTATTCAGATCTAATTAGTAAGAGACGCTAAGCTGTTACACTACCGCCCTCTCTTTTTACATCCTATTCTAAGATATTTAGTAGTAAATCTTAATATCTATTTACTTATTTTTATTACTATAAAGTTAGATCTTAGTCTAGACCTATATTAAAATGGAGCTAACAGCTTCTATAGTTATATGATATTAATCTATCTACTTTACTAGGCAGTATATTAGTATTGCTGCCCCCCTACCTCTGCCTATAACGATAATATAAAATCTTTTTCTTCTACCTCTCTCTCTCTTAATCTCTTACTATGCCGCTCTAGTGCCCAGCTAGTGCGCTTCTAGCGGCCTACTACTTTATTTATCTTTATTTAGTACGTACCCTCGCCTACAGTATCTACTAGATAGACTACTATTTTAACTTAGAGGGGTTTAAGAAGTGTAAATATTATACTTAGTAGAAGGAGAAGTGCTCCTCTATAAGTACTTTTTATTATCTAGTTATTATATAGGCTAACTTAGATAGGTACTAGAGTACGTTAAGGATAAGTTCGCTAAGTTATTTACAGCGATAGATATAGCAGCTATGGTCTACTATAGTAAGGATCTAGATAAGGATCTAGCTGCTGCTCTATAGCTTATTAAGTTCTCTACTCTAGTTCTAGCTTATTAAGTCTAGGTAACTCAGAGCTAGAAGAAGGAGTTATTAATAGTAGAGTTATTAGCTGCTAGCTACTAGGTATTAGTAGAGATTTAGGATAGGCTATATTAGTTAGAGGGTTAGATATTAGCTATTAAGAAGGTTATCGTTCGTGTTAGCGGTGTTTCGGCACCTAAGCCGGAGAGGATAGAGATAGATAAGGAGGGCGATAATAATAAGGGACAGATAACGTAGTTAGAGTTAGATACACGTAGCATTAAGTATAGCTTAAGTATAAGCTCTAACTCTAAAGTTTAAGTAATTAGTATAGTAGTAAGGGTTTATTATCTAGCGTTTAGTTTAGTCTTATTTTAATACCTACTATAAAGCCTCTTTTCTTTTTTTATACTAAGTTATCTTATAGTAAAGTTATATTCTTAGTGCCTTACTCTTAAGCTAATATTTATGTTAATAGGGTATAGAGCGGTCCTGGCCTTATTAGATTTTAATTATAGAATAGCTTAAGTTTATAAGATACTCCTATAAAGTTTAAGATAGAGTACTAGATTAGATTTAGATTATATCTAACCTAGCTAATATAGTATTTTAGCTTTAAGCGAGATAACTTACTTACTAAGACTTCTTCTACTTTCTATTCTTTAACGCCTTAGATAGAGGTTCTAGAAGGCTTTAGAGCTTCTTATCTAAGAAGTAGATTCTATAAATCTTTATATAGCAGTTCTAGCGTAAAGATGTTATAGATCTAAGACCCTTCTAGTAGCTAGAGTTAGTAAGAGTATTCTACTTTCTTTAGCACCTTAAAAGGTTCTTTCTATTTATTAGATAGCTTTCGGCTTAGACGATCTATAGCTAGATTATAGGTATCTAAGAAGACTTAGTCTTCTACCTTCTAGTTAATAGGTTTTCTATACTAGTTAACTACGGCTTATATCCGATCTTAGGCCTTTTCTATCTATTCCTTAGCGATCTTCTAGGCATTATATATATAGTTAGCTAGAGCTAGAGCGTTAGTATAATTAAGTTTATCTCTTAGTACGCTGCTATTATTACTCAGATTCTAGTCCTAGCTCTGGCGGGGTTTAAATCTATAAAGTATCTAGTACAGAGACATTCTAATCGCGGAGTGTAGTAAGGAAATTTAGGCTCTATTAATTAGAGAGAGTAATCTACTCTAGATATCTTAGTAGTAGCTTATAAATAGTTATAGCCTTTAGTTAATATACTTATTTATAATTTTAGTTTATCAGTTAGTTTCTTTATAATAGGTAGTAGATAACTTAACTTTTATACCTAGGATCTAATAGAACTCGGACTAGAAACTGGATATAAACTAGAGCCTATAGTCTAAAATGATAGTTTTAAGTATATAGCTAAAATAGTATACTTATTAAATAAATAACTTAGCTATATCTCTTATATTAATTATCTTATAGTAAGGGATAGAGATAGCCTGCTTAGATAGGCGGTCGATTATAACTATAATTATATTATAACTGGACCTGTCTTAGGGGAATTCCTTAAAATTAATATATAGATACTATATTAGTCTGTTAGGAATTTAGAGAGGATGTATTATTCTAGAGACTTAGGTTTATCTTAGATATACCTTATAATAGGCTATATAATTTTATATATATCTCTTACAAGAAGCTTCTATTCCTTGCTAATAATACTTTTAAGCTAGTAACTAATAGGTTTTCTTTATACTAGGATATATAGAGGAAATCTAATTATATATCTTATAAATAAGTGAAGTATAAAGGATAGAAGTAGAGAGTAAGTATAGTTAGTCCTTATATAGAAGCAGGTCGCCCCTAAGTTAGAACTTCCTTAGTAGAGTAGTTCTTTCTTCTGCGAATAAGGAGTGGTTAAGTTATAAGATAGCTTTAATAAGTTTAAGTAAGTCTAGGGATATTAGCTCTAAGGTAGCTTTAGCTACTAAAATTAATAGAATAAAGGTTTATAGTTAGGCTACGTAGGTCTAAGCTAGATCGGAGTTAATCTAGTTATTAAGTTAGTATAGTTCTAAGAGGACCTATAATCTATTATTAGTTTAGGCTATCTTAAGATTTTCTATATCTTACTCCTGCTAGGAAAGGATATCTATATAAGTATTATTTTTCCCTAGAGTGTATTAGATACGAAAATTAAAGGGGGCTAGCTCTTTAGCCTATCTAGCTTACCTAGCGTTAAGAATCTTAGTGCTTATAAAGTATTCTAGAGACCTATAATCTGAATATACTTTAACATAATTCTAAGTAGAGAGTAGCTTAGATTACTATTTACTAAAGGCTGTAAGGATAGTAAATAGTTCTTTATAGTAGATCTTCTAGTTTAGCTCTAAACCTGTTAGGGTCTTGCTATAGAACGCTATAGGGCACTATTTATTATTAGATTACTTTTATAATAATACGCCGGCGATAACGCTATTAGAGGCGTCAGTCTCTACCTTAGTATTATACTCTAGCTAGTAGTAATAAAGGGTAGGTATTAAAAGAAGGGCTAATTTTAACTTCTTAAAGGCTTAATCATAATCTAAATCTTATAGGAAGGGGCGAGAAGAACTTTATAATACTAGAAGTAGTTTAGTAATTTGTAAGTATTGAAGAATGAATTGTTATTAGAAGCTTATAAAGCCTAAAAACGACTTTATACTAGTAATTATAGTAGGTAGTTTCTAGTCTCTTAAAGCTTCTACCTTATTAGGGTCAACTTCTAGACCTTTATTAGTTAAGATATAGCTAAGCTATTTAGTGCGAGTAATATAAAATTTGCTTTTCTTAATATTAGCTTATAGTCTAGCGGCTCGCAGCTAGTCTAGCACCTTACGGACGTAACGGATATAATCTAGAAGAGACTTAGAATATACTAGGATATTATCTAGATAGACTATATAGAAGTTATCTAGATAATTACTTAGTATATCATTTATATACCTTTAATACGTAGCTAGGCTATTATATAATCTAAATAGTAATACTTTTAACTTATACGTTCTATAGCGTGTGCGGAATATAGTGTATTCTTTAGAGTTAGATTCTATCTAGATCTTATTAAACGCTACGCGAATATCTAGCTTTATAAAGATTTTAGCTTTATACGTATAGACTAGCAGTTTATCTATTTATAGTATTAGATAGGTATCCTTATAGGTAATTGCGTTTAGCTTATAGTAGTTTACGTAAATGCGAAGGTCTCTGTTAGGCTTCTAAATATAAAGAATAGGTAAGGCGAAGAGATAGTAACTTACGTTGATATACCGTTTTAAAAGATTTTCTATTATAAAAGCTTTTATAGCTTAAAGCTCTTTAGTACTCTATTTAACGAGAGGACTAAATTAATTTAGAAGAGGCTCTATAAGAATAATCTTATAGTTATATTAGTAATACTTAGGTAGCTAGTTAGTAACTATCTTATTAAAGATATCTTTATACCTATTATAGTCAGAGAGGAGTCAGTCCTATATAAGTTTAGTATTATTAGAATTATCTTATTCTAACTTCTCTTATAAGATGCGGTCTATCTTATAGATATTAGTTATAAAGAAATCGTTTTCCTTCCATTTTATAGTGTAATAGAAAGTATTAGCAGAAATAACTTTAATATAAGGCGAAGTTAGTTTAGGCGCTAGAGTCCTTTTAGACTTTAGGTTATAAGGTAATAGCGGCGGAAGAAGGCGTACTTTAGGGATATAGATAAGACCTTAGATACGCTAAATTAGTTCTTATTAAGGGCTAATCTGCCTCTAGTATTTATTCTTTTCCTAATATACGTCTTTACGCTGAATATTCTATTCTACGTTAGTATAGAAGAGGTATTATTTTAACTATATAAGAATAGAAGGACTAGAATTATACGTTAGTAGGTATTAAGCAGGCTATACAATTTAATCCTCAGCTGTATTAAGCTTTAATTAGAATTAGCGTAACTATTTAATACTAATGATATAATTCTACGTTCCTAGATCTATAATTATAAAGGGATAGTTAAGGATCTTTCTTCTATTAATACAGACGTGTAACCTAATATACTTATCTATCTAGATCTATACATAGTTATAAAATTCTTTAACTATAATCTTAAATAGAAGTCTTTAGATAGGTACCTAGAGTAATCTAGATATTAAATAGATAATAGCAGAATTTAAAAAGAGAAAACCTTAGGCACTAGTATTAACTAGAGACTCTAAACTAATACTGTAACCCTTTAAATATAAGATAGTAGTAGTATAGAAATATTTTCTTCTAAATAAGTTAGATAGATTAATATTAGTAAGGTTATACTTATTTAGGTCTAGGCTAGAGCGTTTCCTTAGGCGTCGTCGTTTCTTGACTAAGTTCTATCTAAATAGTACTTAATAGCGTCTTTATAGCTTTCTTATTCTACTTAAATTTCTCTTACCCGCGGAACTAGATAATTAGTAGTATAGTAGCTAGGTTTACTATAATTATAGTAAGTAAATAAGGCTAAGTTATTAGGTGTAGGAGTTTTTAAAGGTTCGCAAGAAGCAGTTAAATATAAATAGTAGAGTGCTAGAGCTAGTTTAGGTCTAGCGTTATATGTATAGGGTCGAAATTCTTAATTTAGATAAGAGATTTCTTTTATTAAGGGCGCTAGATCCTAATTCCGTTTAGCCTCCAGATATATACTTATAGGGGTATTCCTTCTCTCCGTATTAAAAGTGGTTAGGTGTGTAACTATCTTTTTAAAGGAACCAGCCTATAGATATTTAAATTCTAAATTTAGAACTTATAATGCTGGCATAATCTTCATCTATAGGTAGAAGAACTATTTTAACCTTAATACAGACCCTTTTATAGCTATACTAATAAAGCGCGCTTCAAATTCTAAAAAGGTATCCTTTCTATTTATTTTTAGATAGTAGAAAGCTGCTTAGCTTTCCGCCTACTCGTTACTAGATACGAAATATAATTTTAGTAAGGAAATTATTTCTTCCGCGTTCTAGAACTAGTCTTAATCCAATTTAGCGAGATATTATAGTTCTAGGTATTCTTTTATAATATCTAAAGTATAGCTCTATACTAACACTATTCTTACGCGTTTACTCCGGTAGTGGTCTAAGTTAATAGCTAATTAATCTAATATTAAAGCCTGCTATTATCTAAAGGTAGGACTTGTTCTATTACTTAGATTATTAATAGATAGAGTAAGCATGCTTAGCCTAGCAGAGATAAAGTCTAAGGTAACTAATAGAAACTTTATAGGGTAGTAAGATTATTTAGTTATAGTTAGTAGGGATTTAATTAAGAGAACTAAGTTATCTTAGGTAGTAGAGTTTTCTTATATTAGGCGTTCTACCTATACGTTTAGCCTATTAATTTCTGCCTAAAGAGAGCTTATTAGGTCCTCCTCTAGATTATCTTCTTTCTCTAGTTTAATAGCTAGCAGGTTAATTGCTGTCTTCTTCTGTTATAGTCGCTATATTTATTAAGTTATTCTTCTTAACGACTCTATAGTTCCGGTTATATTATAGTTAGCTATAGTAATTAATTTCTAGGCTAATAGATTCTTAGTAGTCTCTATATCTCTACTATAGCGTACTCTTCGCGACTTTTCTAAAGTTAATCTAACTCGTATAGAGTAGAAGCTCTAAACCTAAAGGCTTTAGTTAATAAGAGATTAAGGTGATCCTATCTAGATAAATATTAAAATAATAGTATTAGGATCTAGATTACTTTTAGATACACTTAGAGGTTAGACGTGATCTAAATAAATAATTATAATATTATTTAAACTGCCGTTAATAGCAGTAGTAAGTTTTCTAATATAATATAACGGCGTAGGTAAGACTAGTTAGATTTATATTAGTTATAGTGTTACATAGAGGCATATAGGAGTGCGTATAGATATTAAACAGCTTTAATTCGAAATAGACACCTATAGGCCTTGTACAAAAGGACATCAGAAAACTGTAGAGCTATCTATTATAGAGAGTAGGTTTATATAGTTAGTTTTCTACTCGCTTAGCTCGGACCCTAGTTCGGATCTCGTTCGGATCTAATCAGTAAGAGACGCTGAGCCGTTACAACTAGATTCTAGTTATTTTAGTTTATTTCTCTATTTAGAGCTACTTCTTATATTCTCTAATTAAGAGTACTTTAGAGTGTAAAGATTTTTAGTATACTACTTTACTTATCTTCTTCATATTCTATTAGAATTTAAGTGAATCTTAGAAAAAAGTCTATAAATAATTTATCTCTCTATTAGTAGAAGCGTTTTAGTTATACTTAGACTTTCTTTTGACTATACTTATCTTTATAGTAGAATTTAAGATATTAGAGGAAGTCTAGTAGGTTAAACTTACTATCATAGCTGCCTTTCTTATAGACTACTACTATATAAATTTAGACTTAGAGGTTATAATTAGTCTATATAAATATAAATTATTCTTTCAGTTCTCTAATAAACTCTTAGTCTACTTTAAGCTTATATTTTATTATTACTTACTAGGCTCTAGATATTAGTTTATAGCTATTAAAGGGTTCTCTAGTTAGAAGTAGCTTATATTAGAAGGCTATTTTTTAGTAAGTTAGTATTAGTAGAGAAAAGTCTATCATTTAAGTATCTATCTCTAGTTTAGCTCTAGTCTAGTTTTCTTATAGTTATTTATTTTCTAGTTTTATCTATTCCAAGGTCACTTTCTATATCTTAACTTATACTTAGAGCTGTATAAGCTTCTCTATCAAAGTATTCTAATTAGCTATTTCTAAGTCTACTATATTTAGTAAAAGATTCTTTTAAGAATTAGTCTTATTAAAGAAAGCAATATAATTATTATAGATTAGTTCTAATAGGATACTATAAGAAACTAAAAGTTATTATATTACTTATGCTATATAGAGTATTCTAGGTTATAGAGGTCTTTATAGAGTCTGGCTAGCGTTCTACTATTCTTCTTAGTCTATAATAGGGTAGGCATAGCCTACCCTATTACAGTAGCTAAGATATATTATTTTAGCAATTCACTACTATAGGCCTTACGCTGCTGTTCTAGCCTTCTCTATAGTCTTATAATCTTTACCGTAAGCTCATATTAGTGGAAAAAAAATAATCAACACTACTAGTATCTTAGATAAGTACTAGTATAGACCTTTACTTGGAAAGGTGATATTTCGCTCTTACAGGGGTGGCTACTAGCCTTTACCGGCACAGCCGCCCTCTGCCTGTGTCGGTGGGCCCATTCCGCAAGTGTGCGTACGTACGTACGTATACGCATACGTACAAGCATCCCGCACGCCCCTCTTGCTCGACTTACATAACACACTTCACACATACACATACATACACGTACTACCCATCCGCATTCTGTATCTATGCCTGCTATACGTGCGCCCGTCAGCACAGCAAGGGGCCACCCCACCCATCCACCCATTGCATTTCATCATGATTCGCATTGCATCCGCCCCTCTACCATGGCGCTCGCCATTGCATCCATCGGTAGCCGTGTATGTAGGTATGCGTGTGCCGATGCGCCCTAGACCACACGCCCCTCGCCCATCTACACAGCCTGGCCAGGCGCCGTCTCCGGGATGCCAGCAGCAGCCTTGGCCTCGCCCAGCTGCTCGCGGCCCTCTGCAAACACCTTGTCAAAGTCATACTCGTACCATCTAATGTCCGGGTTCAGGCCGGCAAACTTCCACTCGCCATCAATCTTCTTGTACCAGTGCGTGTTGAAGCTGTGGGCGTGGCCCTTGACCGCCACCGTCGTCCGCGACTCATCCGTATATCGCTGGTGAGGCACTCGCAGCTGGTGGTATCCCGTAATCTCATCCTCGGCCGTCTTCTCCCACCGCGTTCCGCCGATGAAGTGCTGTGTCTTGAGCAGGGGGTTGCCAAGCACCGCAGGGTCAGAGGCCATGGCCACAAACTCATCGGCTGGCATCGCCTCCCACATCTTGTCCAGGAAGGATCGGTAGTCGATCTTCAGAGTCGGAGCAACGCACTTGCGCAGACGATCCCAGTCCTTGCTGTCGTAGCTGTCGGCCCATTCGTAGCATGCCGACTGACAGCCCATGACCTCTGCTCCCAGTTAGCCATGCCCACCGCCATAGAGCACACACGACATACCCTCAAACGTAGGCTGGAGCTCCTTCTTCTCAAACATGATGACTTGTCGACTCTGCGTTCAATGGCTTTGTGGCAAGGGTTTCAATCCTCTACTCGAATGCTGTCCCTGCCTCTTGTTTGCACCCTTTGGTCTTTATATCTGCATTGCTCCATCTTCATCCACCACTGCAATCGCCATTGACTTCTGCCACTCGTCTTCGGG
>JALPSE010000407.1:0-21923 GCA_030558545.1 Bipolaris gigantea | reverse complement strand
GGGGGGGGAGGGCTTTGCAGCGACAAGGTCCCAAAATACCCCCCCGGCTAGCGCGGTCCAAAGATAGAGTGCGGAGCGTGGCAAAAACCCGCCCAGGACGCAGCAGCCAACCGGCCGCTCTTGGCACACGGCCGTTTGGTCCACACACAGCCCGCCTTGACGCGCCTCCATCCAGCCCATCCAGCCCATCCAGCCCATCCAGCCCATCCAGCCCGGCCACTCGCCGGCCTCCCCGCACACGCTGCCCGCCGAAACACGCTGCTGCTGCTGCCGGCCTGGCCTGCGACATCTGCTGCCTCTGCACCCAGCAGCATCCCATCGACACCACCTCACTGCCTCACTCGCACACTCGCCTGTGCCCTGCTCCTCTGCGGCACCACTCCCGGCGCTTCCACCATGCAGCCCGCCGCCGCTGCCAATCCCGGTCCTGGCCCTGGTCCTCCTCGCAACAAGACCCCCCAGCGCCAGACCACCTCCATCATCCTCCACTTTGTTCGTAAGCACCAAGGCCTCCACCACCTCCACCACCGCCGCCGCCTCTCAGCCTCGGCCGCCCAGCTAACGCCCTGCTCTTCCGTATCCTCAGGACTACGTGCGTCTCTGCTTACCCGCTGCGGCAGAGTAGTTGCGCAATCAATCGCTAACCCTGCCCGTATTCTTCGTCTCCACAGGACTGCTTCTACGCCAGCGTCTTTGAGCACGAAAACCCGGCCTTGAAATCTGTCCCTCTGGCCGTGCAGCAGAAGCAAATCCTCGTCACCTGCAATTACGAGGCCCGCTCCCGAGTATGTATCTCTCGATGCGTCTGCGTCGGCGCCACATGCCCGAGTCATCTGTCATTGACCCTCGTACCTACCAGGGTCTGCACAAACTGCAGCTGATTCACGACGCGCAAAAAGCCTGCCCGGATCTCGTCATCGTCCTCGGGGAAGACCTGACCCGTTTTCGTCATGCCTCCCACCGACTCTATACCTTGCTCGCCTCCTTTTCTTGGAACAAACGCTGCCAGAGGCTAGGTTTCGACGAGGTCCGCCGAGCCACTGCCCTCTTCCTCGCCCTCCAAGGCCGCCTCCGGGTTGACACATGCCTAGGTCTTCCTGGACGTCACCGACATGATTGACTACAACGTGTCCCTCCTCAACCTCAATGACCTCAGCAACGCCTTCTTCTGTCTTGCCAAGCATGACCCCACACTCGGCTTCCCTTACGATGCAACGCGCCCGACGGGGCATTTGTATCCCGAATCGGTGAATGATGGCTTAGGTAAGCCAGACCGGCCTGGCTTGCGACGGCATTCAAACGGCAAGGCTGACGCTCGCGGCTGTAGAGCGCCTACTGAGACTCGTGACCATTGCCCATCATCCTGCCACCGACATCGTCCCCGCCCCTCGTGCAGCCATAGCCGTTTGTTCATGGCGCTAATGTGCAATAGGAACCACCTTGTCAGATCCTTTGCTTCTCCGATTGGCCCTGGCCAGCCATCTGGCCCACCATTTGCGGACGAGGCTCGAATCCCACATGGGCTATACTGCCACGGTTGGTGTTTCGACAAACAAGCTACTGTCAAAGCTTGTCGGTAACACGCACAAGCCCAACGCTCAAACAACCCTGGTCCCACCCTACGTTTCCAACGGGGACAGTAAAACTTTGGATAATGTGACACGTTTTCTTGACGCGTACGAAGTGGGCAAAGTTCCCGGAATAGGCTTCAAAACAGCCCAGAAGCTTCGCGCACATGTGCTGCACCGCCCAGCAAGTTTCCACACCGGCTTGGTATACGGAGCCACCCAAGAACATGTTTCTGTGCGTGACGTGAGAATGTGCCCGGCCATGGGCCCAGAGATGCTCGGCAGACTATTGCATGGCCCAGGTGTGCCGCAAGGTACCGGAGCCAGAATATGGGCTCTGCTCAATGGCTGCGATGAAACAAAAGTCCAACAGGTCCGCGAGACTCCACGGCAAATCAGCATAGAAGATAGTTATATGCGCTTGACCACGTTGGACGCGGTAGTCAAAGAGCTACGTGTTCTTGCCAAGAGACTGATTGAGAGGATGCACGTGGATCTGCTTGATCGGATCCAGGACCATGTCCAAGACCACGACGACGCACCTTCAGCCCCTCCAGAGACTGCAAGCCGATGGCTAGCTCATCCCAAAATCATTCGTCTATCCACACGACCTCGTCCGCCCCAAAACCCACATGGCAGTCGAAACCGGTCTTTTGCGCGCATCTCCAGGTCGGCTCCCATGCCTAGCTTTGTATTTAGCTCCAAAGATGATATTGCTTCGGTGACTGAAAAGCTACTCGGCGAGACTCTTGTTCCACTGTTTCGACGACTGCATCCCGAAAAGGGTGGTTGGAACCTTAGTTTGCTGAGTGTCGCTGCCACCAACATGGCTGATGCTGCGAGCGACAAAGGCGGCGTTGGAAGAGATATCGGCAAAATGTTCGAGCATCAAGACGAGACGCTGCGCCAGTGGAGGGTCGAGGAACCGCCCGCCGCTGTTGTGGAATCCGTGCAAAACGTTATTGCCGGGGATGGCTCGGGCTTGTCGCCCAAGATGGACGTCTCGAGCGACAAGATTGCTGCGGCATTCGGTTCCGAAGACGTGCCGACGCCTTCTCAGGAGGTCGATACTTCCGTCCCCGATGCATATGAGATGCAGTACGGGAGTATTATGACCGACAGGGATTCATTCATTTGCAGCGAGTGCGATGCTTTGATGCCGTTATTCGCCATGGGAGCGCATTACCGTTGGCACGCGCAGAGATAGTCCGAGAAATAAGGCGCCAATCAGCACAGATGAAATAAATGACTCTATGACTTGAATTGGAATTGGTGACCCTTGGTGATTGCTACCCCGCAAAAAGCAGCATCGCCCTAGAGACTCTTCCCAAAGAGGCAACGCCCCGCACAACCCGAGATCCGACCCTTTTGATGGGCGCTCTCGGAACGGCTTTCTTGGCACTCCGACATGACATGTGAAACCAAGTGACCTCACCCACACGGCAAGCTTTAAGCAAGGCGCGAATCCGTCATTGTAACGTCCACACCCTACTGAGCATTCAGCACTGAACATCCCACACAATGCCTGGCTCCTCACAACTACCCATCAGTCTCCTGCGCGACACCTTCGTTGCGCGCAGGAACTCGCCCAACGGCCAACTCATTGCCTTTAACCTTGACATGTAAGTTTGGCCAAACGAGTTGTAGTCCCCATCACTTCTAACCTTGCAAATAGTTTGCGCAATGTCGTCTTCTTCTTCTTCGTTCTACGATGGTCCCGCATCGCCTTTTATCAGCTCAAAGGTCGTGGCATCTTCGGCTCCGCCACTGACGCATACTTGAGCAGCCGTCGCTACCTCTATGGTGTCTTTCTGCGACTTCCCGGCGTTCGGGAAAAGGTTCAGGAGCAGGTCTCCGAGTCGATCATGGAGTTGGAGCGCAAACTCGTACCTAGTGGACCTGGCGTTCAGCGCCTGACCAGCCTACCGGCCGAGGGATGGAGTGAAGACGAAGTGCGCGCCAAACTCGATGAGCTAGCCAACCTGGATCATACCCGCTGGGAGGATGGACGAGTCAGCGGTGCGGTATACCATGGTGGAGACGACCTGATCCGACTACAGACGGAGGCTTTTGGCAAATTCACCGTGTCGAACCCTATCCATCCCGATGTATTCCCTGGTGTAAGGAAGATGGAGGCTGAGATTGTCGCCATGGTATGTCCGACCTGCACTAACCAAGCAACGACACGACTAACTGCTGCTAGGTCCTGTCTCTCTTCAATGCTCCTCATGACGCCGTAGGTGTTACGACCTCTGGCGGAACAGAGTCTATTCTCATGGCCTGCCTGTCCGCACGCAACAAGGCTTACAAGGAGCGCGGAGTAACGGAGCCCGAGATGATTCTTCCTGAGACTGCACATACCGCTTTCCGCAAGGCCTGCGAATACTTCAAGATCAAGATGCACATTGTGGAATGCAGGGCCCCAAGCTACAGGGTCCACGTCCCATCCGTCTCCCGTTTGATCAACCCCAACACAGTCCTGCTGGTCGGATCCGCGCCCAACTTCCCCCACGGTATCATCGACGACATCTCCACGCTGAGCAAGCTCGCCTACAAGAAGAAGATTCCGCTACACGTTGACTGCTGTCTCGGTTCCCTGCTCGTTCCTATGCTCGCCAAGGCCGGTTTCGATAATGAGCTTTTTGACTTCCGTCTCAAGGGGGTTACCAGCATCTCTTGCGATACACACAAGTACGGATTTGCGCCAAAGGGTAGCTCAACCGTACTCTATCGCTCTGACGTATACCGCAAATACCAATACTTCATCTCCCCAGACTGGTCCGGCGGTGTATATGCATCACCATCCATTGCGGGCTCTCGTCCCGGTGCTCTGATTGCAGGATGCTGGGCAAGTCTTGTCAGGCAGGGTGCAAACGGCTACCTCGACTCTTGCCTCAAGATCGTCGGTGGCAGGAAGAAGATCGAGGCCGCCATCCGCGAAAAGCCTGAGCTATCATCCGACCTTAAGATTATCGGTCGCCCCATGGTCTCCGTCGTAGCCTTCCTCTCCAACACACTCGACATTTACGACATTGCCGACGGCATGTCAGCCAAGGGATGGCACTTGAACGCTCTGCAAAGCCCCCCTGCTATCCACGTTGCCGTCACGCTGCCCATTGTCGCCGTCACGGATAAGCTTATCAGCGATTTGATCGATGTCACCGAGGAGGTCCGAGAAGCTGAGAGGAAACGCATCGCCGAGGGCAAGGGAGCAAAGGGCGCAGTCAAGGGTGATACCGCCGCACTTTACGGTGTTGCAGGCAGCTTGCCCAACAAGAGTGTTGTCGAGGACTTGGCAAAGGGTTTCCTCGATACCCTGTACAAGACCTAAGCGAGCTATCTACTCTCATTGCCATGATTATGGGCATGTATTTCTTTCGTTTCCTTTCCTTTTGTCCAAGTCGCATTAGATGTGTATTCTGGTTTGTTTGTTCAAACCCTTAGATTGGTATTCAAGGCTGTCAAGGTAGAGTGGAGTTTTGTGTTGTCATCTGGGGTTTGGAGAGGGTCGGGGCTGAAGAGGCTTTGCTTAGACATCAGCATGTAATTTTGTTTTTTTTAGGACCATTTGAGTAGCAGAATGAGAAAAGTTCAACAATGTTCCAATAGGATCCCAACTACTCTGGTATGACTGAGTCTTTTCTATCCCAACCCACAAAATCATTTCAATAATCATACAACCGCATTTTCATCTATAGCGCCGCCCGTGGCGTGCTGTTTACTCTGGCCTCACTCGCCTCCTGCAACCTCGCCGCCGTCTGCTCCAGCGGCTCCTTCCTCCTCGGCCTCTTCAAATCCGCCTCCGTAACCCCATTGAGCCCTACCTTTGTCAACCCCATAACCGGCGGATCTCCCTTCTTCACAAACTCATACAAGCCGGGCAGCTTATTCCCCGCAAGCCTAAACGCATCCTTGACAACCTGCTCATGCAAGTCTCCCTTGATCTCAAAAATGATCTTGCTAACCGCGACCCTCGCAGTCCACCGGTCAAAACTTCCTTTTCCCTTTCCCATACGCACGTCGTTTCCGGATGTGTACACACCGATATTTGCGGCGACCCGCATGTACAGCCGGAACTTCATACCTCGAAGCCGCTTCTTGATTGTCTCCTCGGCAATGCGGAGCTGGTGTGCGGAAATGCGGCGGTCGTGATCGCGCATGCGCAGGCCGTAGTCGCCCCACACGACGGTGGTGCCGCGCATGCTGCCGCCCGTGGGGACGTGGCAGCGGCCTTTTCGTGATTTGCGCGATTCACCCGCTTTCGGCGCGAGATAGGAGGCATGTGAGGGGGTCGAGGAAAAGAGGCGCAGGCTTGTGCTGGTCGCTGGGAGGTTGGTGAATTGACATCTTGGGAGATTAGGCTTTTGGAGTACTGGGAGAGAGGGTTAATGGGTGGTTAGGAAGGCGAGGCTTGTTGTATCGTACGTGTGGGGCGGGCTGCGGAGAGGTTCAATTGCTTGAATTGAGTTAGCAGGCTCGGTGATATCCTTGGTGGAGGCATAGTTGTGTTTTCTATGGGTGGGGGTTGACTTTTGGTCAGTTGGGAACATGGAAGTTCTGTCCTGCGCCAAGATGTGGCTGATACCTGTCTGCCTGCAGTGCCGTGTGTGGCTTTGCGGCGCCCCAACTGCGTAATTGCCTAATGACCGCGCGTGGTCGCGTCGACTCACGTCTGTTGCGCGCCGCCCACCAAAACCAACTCCGCCACTAACTCCCCCCCCAAACTTTCCATACTCACACCCGTCTGGCTGGTCAACGCGGCAATTGAATGGTAGAGTAGTGGTGTGTGTTCTTGTTCCACAATTCAAAAATGCCAGCCGATATTCGCAGCTTCTTTGGTGGTGGGCCCCCGAAGCCTAGCCAGGGTTCCCAAAAGGATGAGCCTGCACCCAAGGCCGCACCCAAGAAAAAAGGCCGTACAAGTAGGGTCGTAGAAGACTCTGATGACGATGAAGAAGAGACAAAGTGAGTCAAATGTGACACTATACTATTAGTGGCGTCAAATACTGATACTGCATAGGCCCAAGAAGGCGTCACCAAAGAAGCCAGCCGCTAAGAAAGCCAAACGTGAACCAACACCAGAGCCTGAACTCGAAGAAACGACCACATCTGCGTTTTTCGGTAGTTCGAATAAACCCAAGCGAACAGAACCTGTAAAGAAGAAGGCAGCCGAGGCACCAAAGACAGCACCAAAGAAGGCAGCCGCAAAGCCGAGTGGAAAGGCAGCCAATGGCAAGACTTCTGGACGTGCCAAGAAACCGGTTACATCATATGCTGAGAGGGATGACGACGATGAGTTTCCGGATGATGACCTCGACGGTGCGGACGATATCTTTGGAGATGACATCAAGGGTAAAAGCAAGGACGACTACCAGGAGGCTTCAGAGAGCGATGAAGGCGTACCCATACAGCTGCCGCATCGCGGGACACCAAAAGCTCCAACGAAGCAACAAAAGGCAATCAAGGACGAAGACGAAGACGAGTTCGACCCTGACGACGAGGATGTGGATATGAAGGATCTGGATGGTGACGACGACTTTGATGAGGAACAAGCTACTAAGACCAAAACGAAGAAAGCACCGGCCGCCAGCAAGAAACGCAAGTCCCCAGAACATGACGAAGACGAAGACGGAGAGGACAAGCCGGCAAAACCAAAAGCCAAGAAGGCTGCTCCAGCAAAGTCACCAGCAAAGAAGAAGGCGAAAAAGGATGATGTCGAAGACAGTGCTGCTATCCAGGCCATTTATGACAGCATACCTACTGTGCGTGCTCCAACGCCCCCTCCCAAAGACCCGAATGGAAAATTCAACTGGCAAGCAAATGCGGCCCGTGGCGATGCTGGACCCGCACAAGGCTCGTCCGCTGATATGCCACAAGGCTCAGATACCTGCCTTGCTGGGCTGAGTTTCGTCTTCACCGGTGTGTTGCAAAAGTGGGGCCGGACTGAAAGTCAGGAGCTGGTCAAACGTCATGGCGGTAAAGTGACTGCCGCTCCGAGCAAGAAGACCAATTATGTCGTCTTGGGCGAAGACGCTGGACCTAGCAAGCTGCAGAAGATCCGAGACATGAACATCAAGACAATTGATGAGGATGGCCTAACTCTGCTGATTGAGAAGTTGACAGCAGCGGGTAACAAGGGCGACAGCAAGGCTCAGGCAGTGTACGCAGAGAAGCAACGCAAGGAGCAGGAGAAGATTGAAAAGCAAGCTGCCGAACTTGAGGCAGAGGAAAAGAAGCGTCAGAAAGAATTGAAGGCTGCAGCTGCGGCGGCTGGAAACAAGACGTCCTCTTCTGTCACCGCTACTGCTCAAAGCGCAGGCCCAGAGGTCGACTCTCGATTGTGGACAACCAAGTATGCACCCACGTCACTTGCTCATATATGCGGAAACAAGGCATCGGTTGAGAGGCTGCAACGATGGCTGCAGGCTTTCCCAAAGAGTCTCAAGACAGACTTCAAACTTGCTGGCAAAGATGGCAGCGGAGTATTCCGTGCCGTCATGATTCATGGACCGCCTGGTATTGGCAAAACCACTGCTGCACATCTTGTCGCCAAGCTTGAAGGCTACGACATTGTTGAGAGGAATGCCAGTGACACTCGAAGCAAGAAGCTTATTGAAGACGGTCTGCGTGGTGTGCTCAGTACCAACTCCCTTCACGGCTACTTTGCAGGAGATGGAAAGAAGGTTGAGGGCTCCAAGAAAAAGCTCGTTCTCATCATGGATGAGGTCGACGGAATGTCGGCAGGTGACCGAGGTGGTGTTGGTGCACTCGCAGCTGTTTGCAAGAAGACAGAAGTCCCCATGATCCTTATCTGCAACGACAGGAGGCAGCCCAAGATGAAGCCATTCGATTATGTCACGTTTGACCTCCCCTTCCGACGACCAACTGTAGATCAGGTGCGATCGCGTATCATGACGATTGCGTTCCGTGAAGGTCTCAAGATGCCTACCCCAGTCATTAATGCACTTATCGAAGGCAGCCATTCCGATATCCGCCAGGTTGTCAATATGATATCAACTGCCAAGATCGATCAAGAAGTCATGGACTTTGACAAGGGCAAGGCCATGTCGAAGAACTGGGAGAAGCATGTCGTTTTGAAGCCGTGGGACATTACGCAAAAGATTCTTGGCGGCGGCATGTTTGCTGCGAGCAGCAAGGCTACGCTCAATGAAAAGATTGAGCTCTACTTCAATGACCATGAGTTCAGCCCGCTGATGCTTCAGGAAAACTATCTCGGCACGAATCCTATCCTGTCGGGAGGCTATTCCGGTAAGGAGAAGAACCTCAAGAATCTTGAGCTTGTGTCACAGGCAGCGGATAGCATTAGTGATGGCGATCTGGTCGACCGAATGATTCACGGATCTCAGCAGCAATGGAGCTTGATGCCTACGCATGCAGTCTTCAGTTTTGTGCGACCTGCGAGCTTTGTGGCTGGCAACACTGCTGGAAATCAGACACGCTTTACATCATGGCTGGGCAAGAACAGCTCTGCCAACAAGCTCAGTCGAATGGTCAAGGAGATCCAGGCTCATATGCGGCTGCGATCTTCGGGCGACCGACACGAAATCCGTCAGCAATACGTTCCAATGCTCTGGACCGATCTTGTTCAGAAGCTGCAAAAGGAGGGCAAGGAGGCGGTCCCAGAGATTATCGAGTTGATGGACAGTTACTATCTTACCAAGGATGACTTTGATGCCATCATGGAGCTGGGTGTTGGCCCTATGGACCAAGAAAAGGTCAAGATTGATTCTCAGGCCAAGTCAACCTTTACCCGACTGTAAGTCTGGACATGACACTATGGATTTTGACTGCATGACTGACTCGACACTAGATACAACCAGCAATCACACCCTCTGCCCTTTATGAAAGCTTCGTCAGTCACGGCGCCAAAGAAACAAGCCAAAGAAAAGCCGGACTTGGAGGAAGCGATTGAAGAGTCGGATGAGGGCGAAGTGATTGAGGAGATCAAGGATGAGGACGACGAGGACGTCGACCTTTCCAAGGACAAGTACGTCAAACAAGCGAAGAAGAAGGCTGCACCCAAGAAGCCGGCTGCGGCGAAGAAGGGAGCGAAGAAGAAGGCCAAGGATGAAGATAGTGAGGAGGATGAGGACGAGGATGTCAAGCCAAAGGGTAAGGGCAAGGGCAAGGCGAAAGCCTCAGCAAAGGGAAAGAAGTGAGGTGTGTCTAGGATAAGATGTGTGTCAAACAAGGGCAAAAGGCAAGGGCTGTTTTTTCTGCAAGTCCCTGTTGTATCCTGGTAGTATATGTGGTCATATTAGCGGGCGCATTTCGTTGTAGGGTTGACAGCTAAACTTTGTAGTTTAACCGAAATAGATAAAAAAAAGTTGTATATTCAACATGACACGTAACTGAACTTTTGTTCTTTTGACATTAAGCATTACTTCCCATCTCCAAGCTCTGCCGGCCCATTCAAACCACACACAAGGCAGCAACAAGCCCAACGACCAAGGCACCGATGGCACCCTGACCAACCCTCGTGGCGGCATTCTGCGTCTGCTGCGGCGAAGGCGTCGCCCCATTCCCACTCCCAGCGCCCTCCTCCCTTTGCCTATCCACCTTCTCAATGCGTCCATCCAGCTCAATACGCACGGGCGACTGCGCCTGAATGTACCTCGTCAGCACCTCATCCTGGGTATCCAAGCTCACGAAATCCGTCTGCGGCTCAAGGAAGTTGTCGCCGCCGCCGGCAATGAAGTCGAGCGTGACCATCTGATAGGTGGCATCGTAGTTGAGCGGCTGGCCGCAGATGGTGACGGCGACGAGCTTGGTGTTGTTTGCGTTCTGGGGGTTGTACTCGACCTTGATGCCGGTGCTGAGCTGGAAGAAGGAGGTGACGGGACGGTTGTTTGCGAGGCTGACGCCGGTGAGGATGCCCTCGAGGGCGTGCCAGAGCGACTGGCCGGTGATGGGGAGCTGGACGATGGAGTTACCAAAGGGGAACGAGGTCAGGACTTCGCCGCGGGTGATGTCGCCCGTGTCGATGGTGGCGCGGATGCCGCCGGCGTTGATGAGGGCAAAGTCGACGTTGTCGGTGTTGTTTTGGCGGTACGACAGCATGGCGTCGGCCATGAAGTCTCCCAAGAGGCATTCTTGGCGCTGGCAGCTGGTCTGGTCGAGCTGGACGGTCGTGGTGCCGAGGACCTGCGCCGCGAATTCTTCAAACGGGCCGCGCCAGACTTCGATTTCGGATTGCAGGCCCGGGTCTTGAGAGGTGGTGTTGGTGAGGTGCATGGGGGCGCCGTGGTAGGCGAGGATTTTGCCAGAGGCGTCGTAGGTTACGTCAATGTAGCCAATGTATTCGCCCCAGCGGTAGGCGGTTACGATGAAGACTTCGTCGCCGTCTTTGTTGTCGACAATGGTGGGGTACTTGCCTTGGGCCTCTTCCATGTCGCCGAGGAGCGTGTGGCTGTGGCCGCCGATGATGAGGTGGAGGCCGGTGGTGGCTTTGGCGAGTTCCTGGTCCTTGTCGTAGCCGATGTGGGTAAGAGCTACGATTCTGGTGATGTTGGTGGTGCTCTTGATTTGGTCAATGGCACCTTGCACGGCCTGTATTGGTTGTTTAGTCTTTGGCCATTTGAACGTGTTGGAGATTGCAGAAAAAAAAATAAGAAAAAAAAACGAACCTCGACAACATTGGAAAAGACGGTGGTGGGATCGGCATTACTCAAGCTGGCAGTTTCTTGTGCGGTGACTCCAATAACTGCCAAATCGTGCTCTTCAAAGATAGTCCAGGGCTTGACCGTCTTGTTAACATTGGGATCTTGGGAGTGTACATTGGCGCTCACAACGGGGAAGGTAAGATTGACGAGAAACTCTCCAAGCTCAGCATCTCCACCGTCAAACTCGTGGTTCCCGAGCGTCATGGCGTCGAATTCGAGTTCGTTGAGCACCTCGGCAATCTTCTCGCCGCCGTAGTAGCTGTAGAACAGGGTACCCTGGAATTCATCACCGGCGTTGAGCCAAAGGCTGTCTTCAACGTTGGGACGCTGCTCCTCAATCACATGCTTAACGCGGGCATAGCCTCCATAGCATCCTCGCTCAGGCCTAGTGCAGTCGGTTCCCGAAGAGCTGAACTCGTCCAGATGGGCGTGCACGTCGTTGATGTGGAAGAATGCTGTGTCACGTGAGCGAGGGTATAGGGCAGACTATGCCGTATTGCTTACAGATGTTGTAGTTTCCGTCCTGGTCGAGACCACGCTTCAACATGCGCCTGCTATACAAAACATCCTCTGCCTGACCAAGTGTAGACAAGACTGATAGGGCAACCAGCGAGGCGCCTGGTGCAGTAGTGAACTTCATCCTCGCCGACTCGACTCGAAGCAATTGACTGTGAAAACGAAAGAGAAGGCGCAAGCACGAAGAACAGGACCTGCTTTTTTCCCTTTGGCTAGGCTATTATATAACTGTATGTTCCACGGATGTCTCCGTTGACTTCACAGCATCACTTTCTTGGCATATCTTGGTGTGGCCGTGCACAGGGCTCGGCAACTGCCTCTTCCAGTCTAACGCTGAACCCGTCGTGATAACAGTTTGCCAATCACAGCGACACGTGCGAGGCAAAGCACATATACTCTTCCCGTCCATTGCTTCTTGTACCTGGATGCCAGACCGCCACAAAAGAAAAAGGCACGCAGACTGGGCGAGGCTGACAACACAACACGTGGGCTTGTGTGTTGGAAGGGAAAAGAAACTTGGTTTGTGACGATGCACGCAAAGGCGAAGAGATGGCAAGTATGAAGCGGCCAGGCAGACCGCAGCAGTTCGTATTGATCGCATTACTATAGATGATAGGCTGATGCTGACGCATGGCCAAATCCCCAGAATCCCCAGAGTATGGTCCACGGATCCTAGGACCCAAGAGATTTGCACGCCCCGAACACCGCGGTGGACTTGCTGCTCAGCCCGGTCCAGACTTGCATTTAGCGCAGGTCCCTCTTCGGCCCAAGACGACTAGAATTCTACCTCGTCTATCTTTTCCAGTCCTTCCATGTCCAACCCCAGACCTCCCTCTCGGTATATGTCCAACGGTCGGTCGTCGAAGGTATGACGAAAAAGAGTTGCTCGGATGTGCGGGGTCCCACCACTCGCCCCGCCCTGTCGAAAAGGACGCCCCGGCTTTGTTTTGATCGATCCTATGGTACAGCTCAGCAGTAAGAGGGGAAAAGAAAGCTTACGGAATACCCATGCGCGTTTGAACGTGACTCTTTCCAGCACGTATCCTGGCCGGTGTTGCTGATGTCGTCCTGCTTTGACATTTGTAAATAAAGCAGAACCACGCTGGCTAAGCAACGTACCTTCTTTTCTTCTGTCACTCTGACTTTGCATACTTGAACCTCATCTCCTCCAAGACCCTGCAGCCGACTAGAATACCGGCTTCCGGTAGGCTGCAACCCGCTTGGTCGGAATAGTCGCAGAGCTCCACGGCTCCTGGAACGATCCAAAGACCCAAACGGGATTTGCCATCCGTCGGCGACCAGTGGCCACGCGTCCACACCTTCCAACACCACTCAGGTCCTGGAGGATCCCAATGTGGCCTGCCTCGACGACCCCCGACGCTTGCAGGGCAATCCTGATAACAGCATTGCCGTAGTCAAGCTGACCGAGACCCGGCTGCTCACCTCTGGCAAGAGCCTCCTCGCGACGCTTTGCCTCGTACGCCTGGACACTGGCGAAACGAGTGAGGAAGCGGAGCCTGAGTGTCAGGCTACCCGCCTTGTCGCTTTGGAAGATCTGTGATGTCTTGGAACCTGCCGACGTAGGTCTGGAGTGCAGCAGACCGACGAGTGGGGTCCATTCGTACCGTGATGGCAGCGCATCAGGAGATGCGGACTGCTTGATGGTGTCCTTGGCGGAGAAGAAGCGTGGCTTGACAGGCCCTTCGACGAAACAGACCTGCTTCTTGACTGTGACGGGACTGGATGGGCGCGCAGTTGGCTTCAGAGCGGGCTTTCCTGCGTGGGGCTCACGACCCAATGGCTTCTTGTCGGTACTGGTAGTCGCTGACTTCTTGGTACCGAGGTTCCGTCCAGTGACAGGGCGGTGCTTGAGGTTGCCAGTAGCCATTGGCTTCGGAACAGTCTTTTGGCGACGGGCGAGAGGCGTAGTGCTTGTCGGAGGGTGACGCTTTCCCTGCCCCTGAGGCTTCGTGGTCGCGGTCACCTTGCCGCTCTTGGCTGGTGCCAAAGATGCGGGTTTGGCGGCTTTGACTACCTTGCCTTTTGTTCCCCCCTTGGTAGCTGGTCGGGATGGTGGTGGTGTTGTCTTGACACCATCCTTTGGCGGGTTCGGCAGAGCGGGAATGGCGCAAACATCTACATGTCCTTAGTTGCCATCTCTTACAGGAAGCAAGATCAGTCCACTTACCTTGTCCTTGCTCCTTCACAGCCAACTCCTTCCTTGGACGCATGCGTTGCATGCTGACACCTTCGCCTATGTGCTGCGGACAGTGGGTGAGTCCCACAAACCACGGTGACCGGTGGATCCGGAGTCCCAGTCCGAGCTGCTTCATGCTGACGAGCTCCTGTCCGGTGAGGTTGAGGGTCGAATTCTGTTGGTCAGCACCAACAGACGTGTCGAGGCTCTTGTCGTTGAAGAGCAGTGAGGAATCGTCGATTCCCGAGTCCTCGGCTTCGTTCCGTTTGACAGGCTGCAGAATCTCAGAGTCGACCTCGATAGGTCTCCTCTCTGTGCTCTTGTCTTCGCAGTCTTGCGTGACTGCTACTTGATCTGCCGAGTGTGAAGTTGACTTGGCCTTGGGGGTCCGAACGACACTCACTGATCTGACCCCAAACTCCGTGCTCTGTCGGACCCAAGGTTCCTTCAACGCCACAACCATGGGTCTTGGGATCTTGGTCTTCGAAAACGCATCGGCACCATTCTGCTTGTAGTCAGCTCTGGGTCGTGCGTGGAGTTGGGGCACACGAGTCGCCGAAGCGCTCGGTTTTGTCCTTGACGTCAACCCGCTGACTGCGGGCAACTTCTGCCTCGACGCAGCCAACGTCGTTCTTGGCTGTGCGGTTGACTTGGTTGATCGTTGGAGCTGCTTGTAAGGCGGCCTGATCGGCTTGACAGCGACACTAGCCTGCTTTGCAGCACCGCGCATGTCGGGGACGCGGCGTGCAAGAGAAAGAGAATTGACAACTTTGCGGGTTGCTACAGATGACATTGTGAACGTATCTCTGCACACTGGTAGGGCGTTGCCAATGAATAGAGCGGATGTGGGCGTTCTCACGATATGGGGCCAAAATGTGGTAGTGAGCAGAGGAAGGTGGGCGGCGCTGTTTATATACACAACAGAAAGAGTGAAGCCTGCTATGGTGCCATGGCAACCTGAAGATTCACTCCAAAGTCGTTTGAAGTGATATCAGATGGCTCTCTGTAAACAAGAGCATGACAGCGGTAGACGGCGACGTGCATGGGCTTCAGTGACGAGGGCGAGTCGGTTTGGGCTTACCGATGTGCAGTAACCTCGAGAGCCGAAAACGGAATCAGACAGCTACGGGAGAGAAACATACAAGGGGTATTTCCCAGCTCTTGGAGGGTATCCGTCATTGTTTATAGGTAGATATATTTGTCTTGCAGTAATAACGAAATGTCTTAACAAGGTTGATACACAGGCATGAGCAGAGCAAAGGGTGAGGCTGAGAAGGTATTTAAAAGTCTACCAAGATTTCGAACGCGATTGCTCCAGAGATCGCTTCCAAGCAAACTGTTTTACATACGCTTACTTTTAATCACCCTCTTGATATGCGTGAATACACTCCCAATGTGAAACAGAGTCAAAAGTATATTGTATTCGATTTAAGAAAAGTATCACTACATCCGCATCTTTTCACTTCAGCGATCCATTCATACAGAAAATATCGTTGAACGCCGATGTACACTACACATTGTTGACCCAGACTTTCTTTTTCATATTCACAAACACTGTTTTGATTGTCTTTTCATGATACACTACATTATGACAGACTGCAAATCGCAGCATCCTAGTCGGAAATCCTTCTTTTCTAAAAGTCAGGCAGCAGTAATAGTCACACTATTGCCTTTCAGGCCCTCCGCCGTGGCTTCAATCACAATCTCTCCGGTTGCCCCAGCCTGACTCCTTACAATAGCCAGCGCCAAACCGCCGAAAGCCTTCCTTGTTGTCTCCGGGAAAGGTACGAGATCTGTTGGGTCGCCGTTGTCAGTGCTGATAATGACACCAGGGCCGGACGTGACCTTGAAGCTGATTGCGTGATCGGCTGTCGGAACGAGAGTACCCCGGCTATCATGCACAGCTACAGAGATGAAAGAGAGGTCGTAGCCGTCACCGGTGATGGTAGAGCGATCTGCAGTGATGTTGAGCGAGGCAGCAGATCCCGCTGTGACTTGCGATGCGGTTGCCCATTCTGCGCCATCCTTGTAAGTTACTACGGTGACATTGCCAGGGCTGTACTTGATGTCATCCCAACGGAAGCGGTATTCGTATTCTGCCTTCTCCTTGCGACCAGCAGAAACTCCGTTCACGAAGAGTTCAGCCGCGTCGCCAGAGCTGTAGACATGGACAGGAGTAGTCTCGCCGGTGCGGTCCTCTGGCCAGGTCCAGTGGGGCAGAATGTGCGCCATGGGAAGATCAGACCTCCAGCGGGATTGGTAGAGATAGAAGCGGTCTTTCTTGAACCCTGCAAGATCGATGATGCCAAAGTAGGAGCTGCGGCTTACATTGGCATATGGCGTAGGCTCACCAATGTAATCCCATCCAGTCCAGACGAACTCTCCCGCAACATAAGGGTGCATGTCTTGCATTTGGAAGACTTTGTCTGGGGACGCGGCCCATTCTGGTGCGTAGAGATCGTAAGAGCTGATATGGTTCGTCACAGGATCTCCGCCTTCGCCAGGCCCTCCGCCAATTACTGCGCTCTTGTTGGGAGTGATCGGGAACAGGTACTTGCCACGAGAACTGATAGTAGAAGCAGACTCGGTACTCCAGATCATCTTCTCAGGAAACGCGTTCTTGAAGTCAGGAAATGAGCTTCGCCAAGAGACACCTTTGCCTTCTCCCTGGTAGTTTAGCCCGATAATGTCGATGGTTGCAGCAACTCCAGTACTTGCATTGGCATTGTTCATACCAATGGTAACTTTTCGAGTAGGGTCTTCCTCGTGAACTATATCCTGAAGCATCTTGACGGTTGCAGTGCCAGTAGCGTTGGATTGTTCCCGAAGCTCATTGCCGACAGACCAAGAGATAATCGAAGGATGGTTCCGATCGCGGCGGATGAATGAACGAAGGTCCGGCTCATGCCATTCTTGGAAAATGCGATGAAAGTCATTTTCTACCTTGGCGTAATTCCAGGTATCAAAAATCTCGTCCATGACCAGTAGACCCATGCGGTCAGCGAGATCCAGATACCCGGGTGCTGGTGGATTGTGCGAAGTCCGGAGAGCGTTGTTGCCCATCTCCATCAGGATCTCAATCTGGCGCTCCGCCGCTCGTACGTTGAAAGCAGCGCCTAGCGACCCAAGATCGTGGTGGTTGCAGGACCCCTGTACGTAGATGCGCTCACCGTTGATCAGAATACCTTGGTTTGGGCCGTATGCGACTGAGCGGATACCAAAGACAGTTTCATACGTGTCTACCTTCGTTCCGTCAATTGATACAGTGGTAATGGCAACATATTCGTTGGGTTTCTGAGTTGGTACAGGTCCCCAAAGTTTAGGGTTTGCGACTGAAACTGAACCTTTTACGGCTTGCTTTGAGTTTCCTGCCACATTGGTGTTTGCCGTTGGGAAGGTTGCAACACTGTTGCCCTTGGCCGCCTTGGATGTAGGGTCGCGCTCGTAAATCTCAGTAACAACCCCAACACTCTGGCTGCTGTTGCCTTTGTTCTCAACTTCGACGACAATATCAACAGTTGCCTCGGCTTCGGAAATGCTGGGAGTAGTGATGTAGGTTCCCCATTGCGCGACGTGCACAGGGTCAACGGTGGCCAACCAAACATCTCGGTAGATTCCAGCACCGGGGTACCAACGTGATGAATCCAGCTTATTGTCCAAGCGAATAGCAAGGGTATTTTCTCCAGATTTGGCGTAGGGTGTAAGGTCCAGACGGAAGGAGTTGTAGCCAAAAGGCCATCCCCCCACAAGCTGGCCATTCAACCACACCGCAGCGTAGGCCATGGCCCCTTCGACATCCAGGAAGATGGACTTTCCAGAGTCAATAACATCGGCATCAATTGAAACTGCTCGTCGATACCATCCAATTCCGTTGATGGGCAGAAATCCTAGGTCTCCAGTGACGCCGGGAGCGTCGAATGTTCCTGTAATGGCCCAGTCGTGCGGTAAAGTAACTGCTTCCCAGTTTGCGTCGTCGAAGTTCGATTGCACATAGCTGGTATTGGAGCCAGGTACAGCGCCAGAAGGGCGTTGGTATTTATCTCCAGCAATGAAGTCGTTTGCAGAGGGCATGATCCATGGCTTCAGCGTCTCGTAGCTCAGGCCATCGGGATTGGACGTGAAACGGGAGAAGCGCCAACCTGCGTTGAGAGACGAGCGCACACGGCCTGTTGAAGCCGCACGCGGTTTCTTGACAACATGTGCAGATGTCGCATCGAAACAAAGCGAAAACAAGAAGCCGAGCAGGACGAATCTGTACGTTTTGTACAGCGTCCCAGATGAGCTCAACATCTTGAACAATCGGGACAGCGTTGATGGAGAACCAAGCGGCAGGATTCGTTCATCCAAGAGGCCAAATCAAAGAATGGCGCTACCGCCGACTATGTTGAAAACTTTGGAGTGCGATGGTACACCCATCGTCGCCATCGCGTCTTTTGTATGGTCGGCGAAAAGGCGCCATAGGACCACATAGGGTGCGGGTCAACTCTCTCCGTCTTCCTGCATGTATCTCGTCACGACCGGAAAATTGAAGAACAAGAAGCCGTCTCGGCACCGAACGAAGGCCATCTGTCGAATGATACCTAGCAAATGGTACCTATTGTGGGAAGGAAGCGGAGACTCTAAGCCGTCCGGCATTGTAACGTTATATGCAGAGTGCGGGGTGGCTCTCTTGGCTCTGCTTAGCTCTCGCTTTGAGCTCGGCTGAGCCGGACACAGACTTGTGTTTTGTGAAGTCTTACCCAAAAGGACCTTGACAAGTGAAGATCCTTGTTGTCGCTTGCCGGTTGATGGATGATATCGCGAACGTGACGTCGTGCGCTAATCCTAGAGGGGACTTCGATCCGCTTGCTATCCCCTCACCTTCCCGCTACGTGAGAGCAACCATTATTCGAAGCGATAGGTTCGGAACTCACATTTTCTTGCTTTCGGCGTGGTAAGGTACCATGATGGTTGTAGCGTAGTCTTTGAGAGATGTCGTTCACTTGAGAAGGAGTGCCGACGGCCGAGTGCTCCACAGTTCCGATTAACTAGCCGCGAAAAGATATCGGTGAACGCACTCGACTTGCTTGGTGAGACAACGGCAGATACATTTACCTGTTCAATGATGCTGCGATCCGTTAAATGTCTCGGTGGACTAGGAAACCAACAAGCTCCAACCAAAGGAATAACACTAACCCTGACAGCCAGAATATAGCTATATGTGCATCTACGGCATTGAACCATCCAAAATCTATCAGCCTTGCTCTTTCTGCGGTTTAAGAATTCCGGAAATGGAATCGTGGGATCGAATCATGCTACACGTGTCTGCTGTACCAGAGCGCATCAGTAGTCGAGCATAAGTCGCATCTAACACCATGAACAGCGTAGTCTCCCCGTACCATCTCTTTATCGCCAATGAGAAGATTGTGCCACGACGCAGATCTCGAAGTCTTCCAAGGATCGAAAGCGATCATCGGCTGAGGCTTCGATATTTATGGTACATGTGACCAATAGATCCTCGGAATCAGGACGCAGATACCATCTGCGGTTTGATCTGTACATGTTTGGGAGGTTTATTCTTTCAGGGCACACTTTAATAAATTGAAGAAGTAGGTGAGTGTAACAAATTTCGTATTTCATGGTAGATGCTTCTAGGAGTTGGGTTTCAATACGATCGCATTGTATAGGTATCGCTCTCTTGTCTCTTTCGTCTTTTTAAACAATCGCAGATCTTTGGAAACACAGTGTAAGGCCAGGCTATTGTGGTACTTTTGAAGGTGTGTCTGATCAAGACAGAACGAAACTGGTATTCTATGCATCTTACCAGGCAGCGCGATGGGTAAGTTGCCTACGTCATAACGGGTATTGGGCCGAGGTGCGCATTTACAGTTGACTACAGGGCACGGGGTATCTCACCTCACTTGGAAAGACCGGATAAGGTGTGCCTAAACTACTCTCAGCCACACGAAGCTTCAAGATTGTATTACTGAAGGGAAAAGCGGTAATACTAGAGCGAAATATGGGCAAACAAAACAGCGGTGAGATAGGGACGCAATAAGCGGAATAAGCGCAATAAGAATTCATATTGAAGAAATCAGCAGCATATATCTGAGAAACCTGATGCTACATGGTTTCATGATGCAACTTGTACCATCAGGTGCGGAGTTGCAGGATGGCTTGTTTTTCGTTGAACTCAGACATGGAGAAGACCCTGCATCCTCAGGTTATGAGAAGTCATGGTATTCCTGATTAGGCTTGAACATTGTTGAAAGCACCCCCCCCAGGCTGTGTTATCTCGTAACTCCTATAAACTGTATTCTGAAAACAGAAACACATATCAGAAATTAGGTTTATATATGCCAAAGGTACTCTAGCGAACCTTCACGAACGACTTACCTAAACATTTGTAATTGAGCCGAAGTCAAGTTGTAGTAGGAGTAGGAGGAGGAGTTGAGCTTTTCTTGATTATAATACGGAGGATTTGCTCACATCCCACATGCCCAATTATCTTAATCTGCAACTCAAAATTTCACAAGATAAATATCAATTGATCCTCAACGACATCATCATGGATATTCAGACAATATCCCTCCTCTTTGTCGCCAGTGTCTTCGCAGGTGGCTCCGGCTGGGTGACCATCATCACCGCCGAGCTGCCCGAAGGCACGGATCTGGACTACATTTTCAGCTATTGCCCGAGGCGAACGGATGCTGCGCCGATGGCAAAACGTGGTACCCCTGCAATAGTGTACGTTGATTCTATACAATGGCGATGCGATGCGCTGATGATTTGCAGACATGTGTGCCGGGAAATTCATGCGTTGGGTTTAATACTAACACTGCTTTATGTTAAGGTTTCAATGCGCTGGGATTCTAGATAGCCATGTTATGGATCTGAACAATGGGCTAGTATTTTCTGGGAGCAATCAATAAATTCATTCAGTCACAGTGTGTCTATGTATACAGTGGTATGAGAAGTGGCAGTGACGGCCGTGGCAGTTTGGAGGCAGTAGCTGGTCTTGGCAGAACTTGCTACTTATTTCTTAACTCCCAACGAACAGAAAATCAGTATATCCGCAAATGTATTATACCTAACTCCAAAATCTAGTACATACGACCATAGGAAACTGAGAGCAGAATTCCCCGTTCGATCAATTGTACTTAAGCAGTTTACCGGTGGATTAGTAGTCAGGTGGGTGACCACTGGCGAATCCCCACTGTCGTATGTTTTTGATTTTTTGCGCCTGTCAGGTAGCTTAGCCTTGATATGTAGTTACAGTATACGTACCAAGTGCAAGAGTACATATACAGTTGCTACGTAGCTCATGTGAGACATGTGGTGGGTTGAAGACACAACACGTAGATTAGCGTCGCTGCAGAATGGTTATCCATTTTTTAGCGATTTCGAGCAGGTACAGTTAGCTACATCTAATAGTGGGCTCTGCTTGAGACATTACTTTATATAGACTACCTCTTGTTTTCTACTGCTTTTGCCTTATGGAACTAGCAACCATGTTCAGGACGTAATGCATCATACCTCAACTCATAACGAATTCATTCAACCCACTTTCTCTCTGCAAAAGGTATATCACATCGGCACAATCCTTGCCAAAATTAGCCATTCATCTCAACCCACCATGCATACAGAGTCCCAGTAGAAACATGCATCTAAATTTACCTAGCCCTCCCTCTAAGCAGGGGACGCCAAAGAGCTCCCCACTCAGCACACTAAACCCCAATCATCCAGGGTCCTTCTTGGCACCGAACATCACATCTTGGTTCGTTCATGCATCCAGTCCTGTGCCCAAGCCCCCAATTCAAACTACGCCCTTTGCGAAACCTCCCTGCCTATACCTCTACCTAAAACGAACCCTTAGCCTCACTTTCTACGCGTCTCTACAAGAAGTCGACGAAACCCCTGCGAACGCCCAACACCACTTTGAGCCCGACCCAGCCCGACCCAGCCAGCACACAACCACCC
>JALPSE010000406.1:0-25071 GCA_030558545.1 Bipolaris gigantea | reverse complement strand
AGCCCTAGCCCTAGCCCTAGCCCTAGCCCTAGCCCTAGCCCTAGCCCTAGCCCTAGCCCTAGCCCCTGTCGAAGTAAATAATCTAATATATATAGATAAGGCTAAATTGTACGGCCAACATTCAAAGCCGTTTGGACGCATATGTGATGATCATGAACGTTTTTGTATTTCTTCCAGACACAGGTGAGAGACATAGATAGTAGTAGTGTCACTGTGACCTTCTGCGGAAACGAAGCTCGTACGTGACGTCCTGTGCAGCCATAACCTCGGTGAATGTATTTAAAGACCGGTCCTTGCTATAATCGTCGCAAAGCTCTATGTCGAAGTTCTGGAGAATGTTGAGCAAAACAATCTTCAATTCAGCAGAAGCGAAAAAGCGCCCCGGACAAGCGTGGCGGCCGTGACCTGAATGAAAATTAGTATCTTTGAAACTGCCTACCCGAGATCGACCAGTACTCACCGAAGCTTAGGGCGTCCTCATTAACTGAGGCAAATTGATACTTCTCATCTCCCTCTGCCTCACGAAGTTTGTAGAATCGAAGTCCATCGAAGTCATCTGGATTCTTCCAGATCGCAGGGTCTCTGCTCACGCATGCTGGGGAAGCAGCTAACGATGTGCCAGCAGGGATAACCACTCCGTTTGAAAGTTTCAGAGGCTTCAAGACTTTTCGGTTAGTTGAAACCATGGACGGAGGGCTTAGTCTCTGCACTTCACGCAAGAAGCTATCCATCTTCTTTAGGCGAAAGAGGCCTTGCTTCGTGATGCTGCCGTCCGGAGATAAAACCGAGTCAATCTCCTCACGAAGCTGAGGCACGTACTCGGGATATCGCGCAAGATCATAAAGCGTATGAGCAAGCTGGCCACCAGTGGTGTGAATGGCAGCCACATTCATGACTATGTGCTCATTCGCTTGGAATGCAAGATCGCCGCCTCGGCCGTCGGAGTTGTCAATCAGCCATTGAACCATATCGGAAGGCTTCTTGAATTCGGGATCTCCCTTCATATCTTCAAGTCTTTTTAAAATAACTGGCTTGAGCATCTCTGCAACCCTTCGTCGGTAGAAGCGTATCCGCTTTGTTTGGGGTATGATCCATTGCATGATCGGCCAAGACCATGAGGGGTATTGCCACATCATAGCTGCCCCGACGAAAGAGTCAATGGTTGAATAGATAGCGGTATGAATCCTACCACAGCGTCAGCTTTCTCTCACTATTCTCTTCCAAGCTCCGTCATACTCACCATTCCTTGTTTCGTGACAGCGGCAAGCCGACGAAAATTCTGCCAGATACCAAAGCAATGACGCGCGTGGACAAAGCATAAACTGGTACCCTTGTCCATCCATCCGTCCCGGGCACATAGTCCGACATGAAATCGCTCATAGCGTAGCTCGTTTCGTCTTGCATTTGTGGAATAAGATTTCCGATGTTTTTAGTTAAATCGAACTTGACGGAGTGGATCATGGCGCTGCTGTTAGAAGCAACAGATGTGTATTTTCCCAAATAACGATCGTACATTTCCCGACGAAAACTGATTGCATCCTCGGGATACGCTTTGAGATCTTCCAACAAGTGAGTGGGTACGATCACCATAGGTTTGTTAGATGTAGGAATCTTGAACAGTCGATCGCGGTACTAGATGGCGCACGTTTGTTTTAGCAACGCATGGGTAACAGGTCTACTTCGACCAAAGACCCTAAAAATCGACTACTCACCTCTGCGTAACCCTTCTTCATGATTTGTAAGAAATCCCCAGAATCATTGGTCAGAAGTGGCGCTTCCAACTCTGATGTGTTCCTCGTGAAAAACCATAAAAGCAGATATAAGATAATAGGGACTACTCCTAGAAAATAGGCTGGACTTATTCCCAGAAAGAGAATATCGTACTCCATGATAGCATAAATTTTGCCAACCTCAGGCGTACTAATATTTAGCCCACACGTCGGAGAAGGCAAAAATAATGAGTATCAAGAGCTGAACAATAGTCTAGGCAATATTAATATAAGAATATACTAGTGTGCTACAGAACTCTAACTAGAGCTTTTATGATATCAAACTAGCCTGTGAGATACCCACGGTTTTCGGCGCTTAC
This sequence comes from Bipolaris gigantea, assembly GCA_030558545.1. Classification (NCBI taxonomy): domain Eukaryota; kingdom Fungi; phylum Ascomycota; class Dothideomycetes; order Pleosporales; family Pleosporaceae; genus Bipolaris; species Bipolaris gigantea. The sequence goes on along the minus strand of JALPSE010000406.1, from coordinate 22,982 downwards.
CCGAAATGGATAAACCCGATACAGCTCCACAGGGGGAAGAACTACGCCTAGAGGTATAAAAGCCGGGATGAAGCGAGTTCACATGAAATTATCATAGTTGTCAAATCATTTATGTGACTACAATGGGGTTGTTTGGTATCGTCAACACTACTAGCAACTTGAGCCCATCTATGCGTTCTCGCAGTTCGTTTCTTGAACATCTTCCTCGTCCCAAAGATCGGCATGACCCGACCCGGACGACTAGTGAGCGCTGGGGTACCAGCCTGAGACTCTGAATCTTTGGCAAAGAGTCGATTTTTTATGTTGTGCCTATGGTCGAAACTACGTACTATGTGAGCGTGGATGATTGCCCTCTTGTTGAAGTCCTAGACTTATATCCGTGAAATAATGTCCTCATAGAAGAGAGGTGGCATTTATAAGTAAGCAGAAAACGGATGGTGGCTCGGTCCTCGCCTCTATCCCGACACGAATGTGCCAAATCTACCCGAACTGACTAAATAGCCTACTCTTTTCCCACAAGGGTCTCCAACAGACAAATTCACAATCAGTGCCTATCTAGTACAGGTTCCAAGTATTCTGGAATATTTGGATGCGCTTGTGTATCATGTAACTCATTATGTTATCTAAAGACCAGGCCTCACAACATTAGCTTCAATACAAACCAGGAACTTGATGAGATATTTGTATCGAGAGATGCTACGTCAACAGTTGCCCCTACCTATAGTGCTTAAAGAATACGAGTTTATAGAAAATTATCTTCGCCGCTACAAGAGGAAACGATTTTTGTTTTCCGAGAAGTGCTACGCCGTGGACTTGAATCAAGACATGTAAAAGAATTAAATCCCATTACTTATCCTAGTTAGTATGAATTAGACAAATAATATCATTGTAAAGGCATCGTAAAGGGATATCTTCGTAGCATGCACCTATACATTCTTATCTCTAGAGATATTCGATTAATAGGGTAGGTGCATGCTCGTAGTAGCTATTCCCTTAACCCACTACATAGAAGTCTAAACTGTTTTAGAAGACGTTATAAACATGATGATATACAAATTTGAGATGGCTGCCTCTTCTCACTGCCTTTCTTTCTTTCTTTAATATCGGCCCCTTGGATTGCATAGTAGGGTCAAGTTCCCATTCGTATAGCTCATTAGCTAACACACTATCACGGTTTTTTATACGCATTCATAACGCCACACCGCTCTATTTATTGTTCACTCTAGTATTAGTACCATTTCATCCCTATTAGAGAGTAATCGTCCGCGGTGTTAGCGCTCAGAATAGCTATGTCAGGAAAACAAGCGCTAGAGCGGTAAAGCAATGTGTCGCTTATATTGCTTGGCGTAGCTCACTTTAAACGCATAGCCCACTCGACCATGTAACAATAAGGGAGATTAGAGATGCTACTCTAACTTAAGTACCGTATTTATATAGAAAAAATGACATTCTATAGCTCTCTGCATATTATGTTATGCGACTTACAAATAGAAGTTGTCGATGACAATAACAAATAGCTATTGCAATTGAAACAAGTTCCACACATAACCTAACCGTTATATAGACGAATAACGAGTTATTCACTAGAAACACCACCTTGACTCAGTGCCAAGGCTTCCTCTAGAGCGGTAAGCCCTCTAGGCACTATATGCGGCCTATTTGGAGTGAAAGGGCCCTAGGTAATGTATCAATCATGTCCACCTAAGAACCTAGCCAGAAGCTTGCTTGGATGTCGCAACGCTGTCGAGCTGCTAATCCTAAGAGTCTATTTAATCTTAAAACGGGACTCTTAACTCTCGCCTAGATATTTAGCCTCAGGGTCTCGTAAATTGAGTACGACGACGTGAACAGTAACTAGATAGCTACTAGATGCCTTTACCCTCTAGAGTGCTTGTATGCCGAGTTTCTAAGCAGAAGGGGCGAAAATCGCGTCAAACACGAAATTGGGAGGGGTTCCCATTACTTTACAGAGCACATTGAGTGTAGCTGCGGAGCGGTCTAAGAAGGGATAAGCACCGATTCATTTTTTCTTTCTAGAAGCTTGAAATAGAAAGTAAGTATACTCAGGAATCTAGTCTGAATAAATTCGTTAGCGCCGGCATTTTATCGATACTTCTACTCAGAGCGTCAGGTGTGACTATTCTGTAATTTCCGAGCCTTCCCCGCTTTCTAATTAACGTCGTGGAAGCTAGTAAGAGATGAGTCTATGTCCGGATTGTTTCTCTTTGGGCTAACATTACAAGGATAACGTATCCTACACGCTAACTATATTGGGAATCATTCAACTTTGATTATTAATGCGTACGACTTATCGGGCAATAACGAATTCAGTCAATCCCGAATTCCCTTAAAAGCCGCCTCTTCGGCTATAGTTATTGAAATCTTGACTAAACCTATGGATTTGACTTGAGCACTAATGAGTACAAGCTTTTCGCATTGCTACTAATAGAGGCTATCGAGATATCTTCATTCCAGACCCTGGCTTACTTACTAGAATTCATTATACACATCCCTGCCTTTGTAAAGAACTCCTACCATCATGCCAGAACTAATAGATATAACTTCTCTTAAGAATTAGAAAAAGTAGTTAAGTAAACAGCTTAGTGAAAAACTTATTATGTAGTGTTAATATAGAAAGTAATAAGCTATCTATAGAATGATGTTGTAATATAACTATGTATATATCTTTCTTATCTTATCTTACCGCTATAATTTTCCTCTAATTTGCGCCAAACTTATCTCTATAACTGTGTAGTTTCTCTCTTTTTAGCCCTTCTCGTTATTACCAAACTACCTACGTCAGCATAAAGTCAAAATCCTCTTTATACTAGAGATAATTATATACTCCTCTCTATTATTATATATTTCAAAAGGTCCGCATTACTAGATATTTAATTATATATATTTCTTTAATATACTTTATGATATACTACACTATAATAAGGGATGTAAAAACTATATTAAGATGTATAGTACTAAAAGCAGTTGTACTACTCTTATATATAATCTAAATACTCTCGCGATCTATAAATTTTGTATATTAATATAATATAAAATAGAGAGATTTATATAGAAGACTCATAACTGGCTATACTAAAATATTATAGAAGTTAGTAAGGCTATTAAGATAACTAAGCCAACAAAAGAGTATCGCAAATTCTATAATAAGCTTTAGAGTAAGGAGAGCTTAGAATAGATAGGGATAATTCTATATCTATTTTGAAAGAATCTAGATGGCTGGGAGGAGCTAGAGGAGCTAGAGAAGCTGGAGAAGCAGCATTAGTTAAATACGGCGGTATAGCAGACGTGTCGATATTAATTCTTAACGATGTCGGTAGATAGAGCTGATAGCTTCTTAAACTGCTGTAGTTTAGTAATAAATTAATGAATGTTTTCACGCAAATGTTTCTTTGATGTCCGGAGCCAATTATACTAGTAAGAAACATTATAGCCATTAATGATAACGTATTCCACCACTGAGCCGGCTACCCTACCGAGCTGGCCACTTTTTCTTAGCATCGCGAACTTTATATACGAAAGACAATACCTTAATAACAGAATATAATATTAACTCAGTAGAAAGATAGGCTTATTCTAGCTATATAGGCCTATTATATAGGCTAGATTAAGAGTATTTAACGCGCTGTAGCAGTCTATAACGTACAGCATTAGCGCCTTTCTAATTAGCTTAATAATATTCCCTTTTAACCTGTAACGCAGCTAGATTGCTAGAAACTAACTAAATCTAAAGATTAAACTATTATATAATATATTCTTAATCTAGACTCGCGAGGATTTGCTCTCTATCTATATAAAGTAGTCGATATAGCAGATAAACTACTACGCGTATAAGATAGCTAGCTCTTAGGTAAGAACTAGCTAGAGCAGTTTATATCGTATACAGATACGCTTAAAACAGGCTTTAATTAAGTAGAGGATTTTTAGAGAATTTAGTAAAAGGATGTATAGATAATTAACGCGTAGTTCAAGCTTATAGAATAGATAATTAAGAAGTATAGAGTTTATTTAGATAATACCTATAACTTTAATAAAATTAGCTTTTAGATAGGCGTAATTAGCTTAATAAAGGTAGTTATAGGCGTAGAATATTATATAAGGCCTACTCTTACGTAGCTAGATAATTATGGGTAATTTATAGTTATCTAGAGTATCTGCCCTATAGAATACGCTACTCCGCTATTTATTATCTATAAGGGATGCGTCTATATCTCTACTTAGTACAAAGAAGCAGATATACTGTATAATTAGAAGCTCTTAGTATTAGAGAGCAGCTAGATAAATAATAAGTTTAGTCTAGTATAGTTAAAGCACTTTAACGAGTATATAAAGACGCGCTAGATAAAATTATATAGACTGCTTATTCTTAAATGCTATAAGAGCTATCTTAACTAAGAATTTAAGAATTAATATTGTATATAAAAGATCCTTACTCTTTATATACTTACTTCTCTATTATATATACTTTAGCTACTTAATACTATCTACCTTTCGCCTCTTAAGTAGAAGTACTTCTAGCGCGTATAAAACTTAGTACGTTACTATATCTAGTATATTGATAAGGAACGCTTCCTTCTAGGCTTTTAAAACGCATTTTTTAACGTATTTATGTCTGGTAACTATAAGAAAGCCTTTAAGATAGTTAAGCTAGTCTCTATTAACACGCAGAGAGTTATTAATCGTCTTAATATACGCCTTTATACTCTAATATAAGAAGCTTAGCTAGAAATACTGTAGCTATTAAGAATACTAAGTAATCGATATAAATTTAGGTTATAGTTAAAGCTTATAAGAGATGATTATATATAATTGCTAACTACTATATAAGAAGGTTTTTTAAAGCTTATTAAAGAGGCTAAAGAGATACTATATATAAATATACTTATAAAGACCCGCGTATAAGAACTTAAAGAATATATAGTAGCAGTAATAAAGCGTTAAGGGCGCAAAAGAAAGCAAATTGAGATAGGTAAAGTACTTAACTTTATTATAAAGGTATTATAGATAACTAAAAATAGTTCTGCGAGTTATATAATATCAAAGAAGGCACGTAGTAAGAGTAGTTAAGAAACAGCTATACTAGATTAACAGCAGTATAGAATGTAAAAGAGTATAGGTTTTAACTCTTATACGTACTAGAAAGATATAAAAGAAGATTCTCTTTTAGATATAAGTAAGTTATACAAAGTATCTATAGCCAGTATAGAATAATTTAAGTTTTCGTGCATAAAGTTCGCGATGCTAAGAAAAGGTAGCCGGCTCGGTGGGGTAGCCGGCTCGGTGATGGAATACGTTAAGGAAAATGTTAGAAGATAAAATATGTATAAGTCATTTATTGCGGGTTATAAGGAAATGTTCTGTATTTATAAACGACCTTAATACTAACGCCAATAACTAATTTATAACTTTTTGATTGAACTTACAAGGATATCATAGGAGCTATCATGCTTAAGGGTCTAAAGACAATCTAATAAAGTATAAGTTACTAACAAGTAACTTCTACTAAAGGTGCCTAGAGAAATAAGAGTTGACTCTAAGATAGAGAGATTAGGATCTACACAGAAGGGAAGAGAAACGTTCGGAAAAGAATTTGAGATATTAGTTCATAACCTACCAAGATTAGCTATTAGTTGAGATTATGGTAGTATCTTTAAAATAGAAACATGTATACTACTACAGAAAAAGGTCCTCTTAGTCTACTCTTTTATATAATTTTAAATAGTAAGAGTTACTAGATCGCGATAAGCGAAGGACCGCCCATTCTTTTTGATTTCTACAAGTTTTAACTTTTAGTAAGAAATTTAGGGTTTAAGATAAGTCATAGCTAACTCTGTATCCTTACGCTTTTTACGGACTTTTTCCTATTTCTCTTCATAAATAAACTCTACTTAGTACGGACTCATATATACCTCAAATAACCATCTGTAGATAATTTAATAAAGTGACAAAGTTTCTTCTCTTCAGAGCTATGATGATAGGAATCTATTCTGAGACTTTTCTAATTTTCCTATACGACGTCAGTGTTCTTGTTTAGTTAAAGTCTAAGTAGAGAGGGTATGTAGCTTTTAAACGTTAATCATGGTTAGAAAGACTAGAGTTAAAATAGAATCCTTATGATAGCTTTTAGCCCACTAGCCTTATGGATAGCTCAGGCCTTAATATATATATATTGGATAGAAACTAGTAATCTAAAGTATTAGAATAATACGGCTAAAAGGAGAGGTAATCCTAAAAAGAATAAGAAGAGCTCTCTTCATGATAACGGATAGGAGATAAGAAGCTTATGAATATCCATGGTAGAAGATAGTAATCAATAGAGAACGTAGATTAGGTAACTTGATATCTCGCTAAGATAGAATATCCAGAGATACATGGGCGTTAAGAGATGCTGGAAACTCTAGAGATGCTAGTAATGTTAGTTATTCCAATGGTTTAGCTCAACATTAGGACCTGAAGTTACAAGAATATCACTCTAGATGGATTTCAATACCACTATTTTCATACTAGACAAGAACTATACTTTCTTACTAGTTACTTTACTTGATTAAATTATCACTTATTAGTCTATAGTGATTCAGATTAATAGTAATGAAGTCTCTTAACTCTCTTGTATTCAGTATGCTACCCTTACATCTCGCTATATAAGCTTTACAGAAGAATAACCTAAAATTTACTAGCCTTTATGCGGGACTGGTAAGAGAAGTATATATCTACACCCCGTGTACAATTAAGCAGCTAATTAGATAATTTAGGTAGGCAATAAAGCTTTAATAATGGTATACCGAGTATAAAGGGATATTAAAGAGGTGTGACATGGAAAAAACGTACTACTAAAAACGTGATTTTCAAAACATTGATAAGTCACTAGTCTGATAAACTATACATCATCGGGCTAGTAGTCTGAAAAGCCATGATCGAGTAGATTCCATTAGGCTACTAGTATTCAACTTAATCAACAATCTAACATAAATCAAAAGCTCTAAAATTAAGGAAAATATCTACACTAACTACAGAGTTACATATTCAGCAAACTAACCTATAGAAGCTACTGAAAAAGAATTTATACTTTAGACTGCTTCATAAGCATTCCGTAATAGCAAAATTAGCGTGTATATATTATTATCTAAAATATTCAAAAGTAAAGCAAATTTTACGTGAACTTAAAAGATTTTAACACTAATATCGCTTACAAAGCCAGTGGTAGATATAAATCTATTTTTTATTAGAGATTTTATTTTCCTGAATCGCTAAGATAGCTCTAAAATACTCTGACATAGAAGCTAAGATCTCGTGCTGACTAGACACTAAAATTATAATTAAAAATATAATGACTCTACTTTTTAAGCTACTGAGATCTATTTAAAATACTCTGTTAAAAGGAGAGGTAGTGGAAGTAGCTGTTTGTTCTTTAATAGACTCAGAGGCAGCTAATCGATAGATTCTACATAGAAAAGAAATAATGCTAGGGGAGAAAGATAAGAATTGGATTGATCTGATCTGTTCTTGTGATCTTTTCTTTTTCTCTGCTGTGCCTCTATCTATTAGCTATTCTACTACTATATATATTAGCTACTTTAGATTCTAGAAGAATCTATTAAAGTAATGGATTGCGTAATCTTGTCTCTGATAGATAGATACTTAGATCAGGGATTGAGAGATAGATTAGATCAGAGATCAGCTGAGTAGCTTAGATCTCTAACATACTCTTTATCGTATTATGGAGAAAAAAAAGAGAAAAACGAACTAGAAACAGCTAGTTTAGGCCTAGATACAAAGGTACCCAGAATAGCTAAGACGACTATCAGTAGGGACTTAACCCAACGACCTCAGTAGACAAATTCAAAACTATTAATAGAAAATATCCTTTTTTTTAGAAAGTCATCCAGGATTTTGCAAGAGCAGAGCTAAAGCCATAACAATACTGGCAAAAAACCCATCCTAAATAGCTTAAAAGCTAGAACTAGGCTTAATCGTACAAAATAGCAGGTAGAGGAAATGAAAAATATTAATTTTAGAAATGTTATATTTTGTATGAGGTAGGGATGTAAGGTAGATAAAAAGCTAGAATGGAAGATTACCAAAAAAACTTTAAAACCAGTGCGGTAAAAAACTATTTTCTATTGAGAGTAGATATAACTTTCAAACAATTCTAATACGCTACTTTATTCTATAATACTCTTGCGATTCTTCTATTATTCTAAGATATTTAAAGCTTTTCAAAAATTTATTTATAGCCCGCAATGTTACTATCTAAATCTAGGAATTTATGGAGATAGAAGTACGATCGGAGTTTATAGTAGTTAAAATTCCAATATCCAATATTAACTCATTAAGAGATAATCTAAATATCAAGCTTTGATACTTAAAGTAAAAGCCTATATCAAACGTAGTAAGTTTCTCTTAGATTTGACCCTCTATTTCGAAGTTTTATCAAGAAAGCCAAAATGGTTATGTTTATCTCGTTCATATAAGTTAACATTTACAAGAATGTTTCTCTAGGCAAGCAGTTTTACAAAGATAACGCTAAGATTTATCAAACTAGAGTAGTTTCATGATAGTTATCTAGAAACTAGGTTAAGCTTCATGTATAATGTACCTATTTCGTAGATTGAAACCCTATTAAAAATATCTAGAGTATACTAAAACGCTATCTTAATAAATACCTAAGAAGTTCATTCAAGCAAAGGAACGGAAAATTGGGTATCAATAGCTTTATTAACGCTATTTTTGAACGGTAGGAAAATATAGTCAAATAGGTAATGAATGATGATATATTATATGTACCTAGGTATCATATAGCAGTTGTAGGGGGTAAAGGCTAGTTTTTAAATTAATAGCTAGCTTTAATAAACTTTCATTATCACAAACTGTCTTTTATCAATTATCTAGATCAACAGATTGGATTTTAATGAAAGACTTTAGAAAGCTAAAAAATGATTATCTAAATGATAGGCATTTTAACTTTAAAGATAAGCTTTATATCATAGCAAAGTACAGTAGAATTCAGAGTTTAAAGAGGGCTAACTAAGCTAAGTATTAGTCGTCGAAAGGAATCTACTCGATTGTGGATTTCTAGATTACTAGCCCTATTAGGTATAGCTTATCATACTAATGAGCTATAACTATTTCAAAAATAACGTTTTTAGCAGTACGTTATTTCCATGTCACCCCTCTGTAGCTATTCTAGATGTTAGGATTCAAAGCAATAAGTATATAAGAAAAGATAGATTTTGTCGTTCACTCTTATCTTAATCCAATTATAATTTACTTTCTTATTGTTTACTTTGTGTAATAAGTTTATTATTACTTAGTGTATTAAATATACGAGGTTTTTAAACGTTTGATATTTTTTCTGCTAAAGCAGCCTGTTTCACTATCGCGCCAGACGAACCTTACGAAGCTATTTACCCTGTCCTATCGGCCCTAACCCGGATCGAGATCAAACAGTATTAGCACCCAACCCCGTGTAACATTAGAGTTGACTCTAGCAAGTGCTAAGTAAAATTAGAGAATATAAAGGATAGCGGCGCGTCAGATTATTGACATCTTATTCTACTTATGAAGAAAACAGGTGGTAGTGTTAGGTAATATTATTGCAAAGGTGGGGCGTAGTGGTGGAGCTAACGACTGGGTGGTGAAACACGTTATAACTGATGGTTGTGATCGAACCCTGACGAGACTGTTTAACACCCTCTCCCTTCCTGAATTTTTCAAAACTAACACGTTAACTCCATATTTTAAAGAACGCCGCTTGATGCCATCTAAAAGGTACATGTCTCAGTTTTCTAAGAAGCTACCTTAGATTCAAGTACCCTGAAGTGGTCAGTATAACAGTATGTGATGGAGCAAATCCAGCAATTACGTTGGTCGTAAGGGTGATGTTCACGGGTGCAGAATTTAGGAACTAGGTTGATTGGTCTTTCACTTACCACTCTGTGTCTAGTATTGTATGTAGACACTTTCTGGAATTGGCCAGGACGAACCATCATACGATGTTGAACATTGTTTATCTTCTTTTGAACATGATACGACCAGTGGGATTGGGCAAATTCTGCGTCTCGAAAATCAAGCTGGGTGGCCTTCCAACCTGATTATCCGGAAACTTGAAATCATAGTTCCTTAGAAGATAAACCATTATTGCCTTGATTTCGGCCGAAGCGAAGAAGCGGCCAGGGCACGCGTGCCGACCGTATCCAAAGGCCATACTCGTGGGATGGGCAGCGGCAAAAGCCATCGAGGACTTTGCCTTTTCACCAGGGGAGTCTGCAGACGACTGTGGGGCCGACTCCTCAAAACGAAAGCCTTTGAACTTTTCAGGTTCAGGAAAAATTTCGGGGTCCATCGAGATGGCGTGGGCGGGTACGCCGATAGTTGTGTTGGCAGGAATCGTCAGGCCGTCGGAAAGAGTGTAGTCTACCGTGATGACTCTCTCGAATGTTACTGTGGATGGTCAAAATCATCAAGGCTTTGATAGGCGGTATGTCTCGCATATGACTAACTCACCAAGAAGTAAGGGATTGAATCGTTGGCTTTCTTTCATAATACTATCCAACTTCGTCAATGCTTGAAATCCTTGGCGGTTCATCAATCCATTTCCATCAAGATTTTCGTCAATTTCTCTCCTGAGTGGCTCTATGTACTCGGGCATATCGCAAAGATCATACAATAGTTGCGTAGGTGCGGCTGCACTAGTATGGATTGCAGCAAAGCTGACCTTCAGGAGGATACCAGCGAGGAATGCCAGGTCTTTCTCGTCTCCCTTGGCGTCCTCTGCCATCCAGTACAGTAGGTCAGGCGCAGCAGTGCCATTAGCCGCACGCTCTTTGAGAAGGGGAATTGCAGCTTTCTCTGCGGCAGCATAGTGGCTCTTTATATTCTGGATAGCTGGAATAAAGCGGGCGATGATCGGTTTGAGAAATTCGGGATACTTCTTGAGAGCCTGGGCGCCAATGAAGCCGTCTGTTGCGAAGTCGATGGAAGATTGAACCCATTCTTGGTTGCGGCTCAGAGTTGTGCCGCCAAACATGCGACTTGACACGCGAGCCACGATTTGTGTGATTCGGTCGACTACGTCCACCTCGGTCCAGTCTAACATGACTATGTCAGGAAACCTTCCCAGAGTTGGTTGCAGCAGATAAGAAAAGAATGATGCTCTTACCAAGGCAAGGAGGAAAAGAATCTTCAAAAGCGTCTTTGATTTCATCCTGAACGTGTTCCATGACGATCCCTGTGTGCAAAAGTTAACCAAAAGTATTAGGACTCAGACTCCAGTTGTGAGCTCACACAAGTTTCGATTCAGTTGCCCTCTGACAACGCGGGGATGAAGAGTTGAGCGGCTACCCATCGTTGTGTATTTGCCTTCGAACATCTGTAGTCCAATCAGTCGCGGGCCACGGATGATATGGGTCAAGTTTGCTGACCTCAATAAACGTGGCTACGAAATCAACTTCGTTCACTGGCGCTGACTTCAGATCTTCTAGATATTTGACAGGGATCATCAGACGTTCTCCCGATTTGCTGGGAACATAGTACAGTCCTCCGTTTGCCTGATACCCGATCAAAGTTAGCATTACCTCTCCCGGCAACCCGAGTGTATTACGGATAAGATGGTATCGGAAATATGACATACCTGCTTGTAACCCTCAAGTAGCATATTAATGCTATCGTTCACGAACCGGATTCTGTTTTTCTTGATTGCATTATGGTCGCTTCCGCCAACAAACGGGACGCCTTTTACGTATGTTTGGCTAGAACAGCTCGATGACCAGTAAACTAATGCGATGAAAATTCCTGAGAGACCAAGCAAAGTTCCGATTTCCAACCCATCATAGGAGTCCTTTGCGAAGGTAACTCTACGTGCGATGAAATCCAGTAGATACGTCGGAGGCTGGAACGAAGTCATCTCGATAAATTTGACGACTTGAGATGCCAAAAGACTTGGTTATGACGCTACTGAAGTTAAAACGGGCAGTTTGACTTAAGCCTGGAAAATTATAGTGTAAAAGTCGGACCGTGAAAGGTTTCGGAGTTGACCAGATTCGTCGATATCCGGTAAACCTTATGTCTCAACGTTGGATCTCGAATCTTGCCCAATGTAGTGAGACCACAATATCCATGTTCCTCCCTGAGCCGGCCAAATAAGGGCCTGTTCGGTTGCGCGGTTGCGTTTTGGGTTTTTGTTACCAGATTTAGGCTAGGTTTTCGAAGATGATCCCGTGTTCGGTTAAGCGCAGCCTAAATCTAGTAATTAAAACGCAAAACGCAAAACGCAAAACGCAACCGCGCAACCGAACAGGCCCTAAAAGATCCTCCGGATGTGCACAAATATTCCATCAGCCAACACATCGACGGATATTGTTGGTTACCAAGACAACACCGAAAATATGAGGCTCAAGGCTGCGACTAGAAGTATCGCCAGTACGCCGACGAATGGACATTTCGAACTGGATCTCGGAATATACTTACAACCTGGCTCACTATCTCCTTTTCGACTTTCCGACAAAAGCGGAAATGGTTGACGGATTTGCTGCTTTCAAAGTGAACGTTGGCTTGGAGTCAGAGCGTGCGTTTGACACCCGCCCAATTCACGCCGGAGCATAGCCGAACTTGGCGACGAAAGCGAGGGCTGTTCCTATCTACGCTACAGCGGCGAGATCTTCTGTCATCCGGTGTTGAAATCTTGCTGGAGTAGTTTATTGACCACCCTGGATAGTCATATGTCTCCACTAGCAGCGAGCATGCCCGCCAAGTGTGCGGTAATGAAGAAGCCGGATACGTGTATCCCAGGATATCGAATGTGCATACCATACTTCATAAATATATCTCTCTTCTCAAAGATTAGTCCCTTAATCCTTAGTTTATTTCCTACATTAGATCTTATAGAGTTCTATTAAGCTATAATTTACACAATCTTTTGAATAATTCTTATGTAAGCTCCATTTTAGTATTTACTTCTACTATAATACTCCTAATAATCTTTAGATTATAATAAGCAACTGGCTTATCTCCAGAACTTGCGTCGTTTAGTAAATACTTTATTATTATTACCTTTATACTGTCATCAAGTAGCTACTCTATTAGTAGTAACTCTATGATATTATTGTATGATTTATTTAAATATATGTATATGTATTATTCTAGGGTCTAGTTTATTCATTCTATCTAGCTATCTATATCTAAGTAAAAGCTGATTAGAAGCTTATTCATATTATTTAACTGTACTAGAAGTATGCTGTAGTAGTTAGACGTAAATAGTTTTTATAGTTAGTAATACACTCTCTAGGTATCCTATACTCTAATACTAATGCCTTAGTACCTTTAAATGTACATTTATACACTACAATAATCTCTTCTATACGTAGAAATTGATTACCTCACTAAATTAATATTTAATTATCAAGATTATATAGTAGAATGAAGCTGATTCTTTTTAAGGGGCGAAGAGACCTTCAAACGAGTATACATTAACCTATATTATGAAGAAGAAAGATAAGAAGAGTAAGGTTACTGTGTAATACTTCTCTCTTTATATCTATACTTCTATAACTTTTATATAGATAGAGTTCTAGCTAAGGAGCATAGTATATACGTATAATGTAATCACGTGCGTTTATTCTGTCTGAGCGTAGCTTATTACGCATGTAATGTAATAACGTGCGTTCACTCTGTTTTGGGCACAGCCTATTACAATTCTAGTATTAACGATCTTACGACTTTTACTATAAAATGTATGATTGTACTTATTTATAGTCTTTATAACAGCTATAAGGGTAATAGTAGACTATAGAGCTTATATCTCTTATGCTTATTCTAGTAACATACTAAATAGTTATCTGGTATTTTCTGTACATTCGTAGGTGTACGCAGGATTATAAACACCTTAGCCGGTTATCTAATTATTTCTTTGATTCCTATCCATCTATATTTGAAAGACTTACATAGTTTCTGTGAAAGATTCAAACCTTTATATAGAGATATAGATTTTTAATTCTTTAAAACTACATATTAATACTCTTACTTACTATTTCATGGCTTATCAGAAATTGCTTCTTTAGACTTAAACTACTACCTAGCTACTGACTACTGCTATTCTTACTATATTGTTTGTACCTATTCGGCCACCTTAGCTACCTTAGCTAGTTCTAGCTAGCGTGGTAAATGGCGGGTAGAGGGTGGGTAGCCAAATAACTTAGCGAATACTAGTCCGAATCGGGTAATTAGTAGCTTAGTACTAAGCTTACGTAAAGCTCTACACCTTAGCTATATATTACTTTTATCTAACTGTCATAGTGCTGGGGTTAAAAGTGAAAGAAGGAAATATTTATATCAGGACCTAACTGGCTACCCTACCATAGGGTCCTAAAGGTGGTTACCTAAATAACTCCTGAAATATTAGAGATACGGCTGATGTAAGAGGCTGCGCCTAAGCAGAGTGAGCGCACGTGATTATATTATGTGCGTAATAAGCCACGCTTAGATAAGATAAACGCACGTAACCGCATTATACGTCTATACTATACTACTTAGCTAGAACTCTATCTATATAAAAGTTAGAGAAGTATAGATATATAGAGAGAAGTATTATATAATAACTTTACTCTTCTTATTATTCTTCTTCTATAATATAGATTAATATAAACTTATTTAAAGGCCTTTTTACCCCTTAATATAAGAAGAATAATTACCCCTTATCTTTTTCTTATATAAGATAAGAAATTAAGAATAACCCTCTATAGATATAATACGCATACTTAAGAGTAAAATATAATACTATAATAAACTCTAAGTAGTTTCTATAGAATAAAAAGCTAAATAGCTAAAATTATTAAATATATTCTTCGTATAAAGACCTTCTTATAAAGAATAAATAACTTTAATAAGAGTTAAGCTATACTATAATAAAGCTTTAATAAGCTTAAAGTATATTTTAAAAACTTAAATAAATAAAAAACCTCCTTTGTATAATCTAGAACTAGCTACTAGCTAGTAGTATACTAATATCTAGTAGTAGTAGTTAGCTACCTACTTATAACTCTACGCCTAATACTAGACCTATCGTACGAGGCTTAGTAAAAGTAAGACTTCTAGACATAGAAGTCTTTAATAAAGAGATATATAAAGAATACTTCTAATAGAAGACTTAAATACGCGCTAAGCTCTTCGCTAACTATCTTACCCACTCTATAAAGGAATACTAAGTGCACTATATAATTACTTATATAAAAGAATAAGCCTTTACTACTCTTTAAGACTATATTATAGTAGTAATAGATAAATAAAAAGAACTATTATTAATTATACTATAGGCCTAGCTAGATAGGTTCTTTTAAGACTTTATAATAAGGTAGAAAGCTCTATAATATCTCTATATAACTAAGTAAGAAAAGAGAGAGTTCTTTTATTATATATAAGCGTTTAACTTAAAGTTTTATTAAGTAGAACTAAGCCTATTAGACTATACGCTAAAGATTAACTACTTAGAAAACTTACTAAATAGAAAGTTACTTCGCTACTAAGCTAGTTATTAGCATTTAGCTAATAAGACGTATAAGAACTTTTTTTAGTAGAATATATATAACTTAAGAAAATCTAAAAGTAGTTAATTAGCTCTTATATAATATACTGCTATACTCTAGTCTACTTACTTAAAAAAATTATATCATAGGCTAGACTCTAACTATAGATATATTATATTCTTATATAAGGAATAAATACTAAAGTATAAAAGCTAAAATCGCGTAATAAAAAGAACTAGGTAATTACCTCTACTATAGACGCGAAGGTTATTTAGTCTGTTACTATAAAACTATTATACTATTATTTATAAAAGCTATAACGTCTCTAATTAGAACTATATTAGTAGTAGTCGAAGGCGATAGCTCTAATAAGAGAAAAGAATAGCCCTAGCTAGAAAACGCTAGCTAAAGCTACTAAAATAAGTTAAAAAGGTTATATAACTAACTTATAGTCTCTTATAGTAATTAGAATCTATATCTCTAATATCTATAGATATTATTATTAAAAGTAGTAGAAACGCTACTACTATAGTAGATTATAGGTGCTATATATACGCTATAGTTAATAAAATTTTAGTTTAGAATCTTAACTTACTACGCGTGCTAATTAAACCCTATATAATAGAAAAAGTAAATCATTAAAAAAGCTTAGTTAAATCTATTATAGAGTTTATAATTAATATAAAAGAAATTAAGTAGTAAGTAGCTATATATATTACTTTACTAACGTACGAGTATAATATAATTTTAGAGAAAATCTAGCTTAAAGATATAGATAGCGTAATCAACGCCTCTTAATAGCAATTATAATTTAATTACTATAGAATCTTAGTACTAAGTATAGAGATACTTATATAGAAAATAAAGCCTTCTACTATATTAGTAGCTATCTTTAGATCCTATATATAATAGAGTAAGAAGTAGTTAGCTATATAGGTATTTACTATAAGTCTTTAGAATATTAAAAAGGCGTTATAACTAAAGATAATTCTTACAAGAGAGGAAGTAAAATAATAATTCTCTATCTATCTAAAGTTATAAATTAAACTATTTATACTAAAGAAAGAAAGGGAGTTACTCTCTCTAAAAGGCGCTAAGATAGACTATTAAAATAGGTTAGTACTAGATAAGGATAGAAGAATACTAAGAATCCTATATAGACTACTCTATAGTATATTAAAAGATAAACTTCTTATACTAAGGAAGACACTCTGTAAGCTACTTAGTAAAGAATTTATCTATATAAGTAATTTATCTACTATCTCTCCTATTCTATTTATATAAAAGCTAGATAGTAGACTATAATTCTATATAGACTACTATATACTAAATATAATAACCTAAAAAGACTATTATCCTCTTCTACTCATCTATAAAACGTTAAACTAACTTAGATAAGCAAAATAGTATACTAAGCTAAATATTATATTAGCTTTCTACTATATTTCTATGATAGAAGAATAAGAATAAGTAACTATCTTTTAAACGCAGTTTAGCTGATATAAGTAGCTGGTAATACTCTTTAGGCTTATAAACGCACTAAGTACATTCTAATAATACGTAAACTAGATACTATAGAACTTTTTAGATAACTTTACTTTAGCTTACTTAGATAATATTCTTATCTATGACTTAAGACTTAAATTGGCTGCTCTGTTGGGCGTAAGGCTTATTAGATAATTATTTCTTAGAAAAGAATGGCAGGCTACACTCCAACTTGCTAGGATTAGGTATTAAAATAAAAGACTTTATAGTTAAGGTAATAGCTTAAAAGAAAGGTTATGTTATAAAAACCTTAGAGCTGAGGCTCTAAGTTCTCTATAAGCAAAGCCCTACTTTAAAGTCTAAAAAGAGTCTTCTAGTAATACTACTAATAATACATTTCTCTATAGGTATACGCCTATAGGCACACGTCTATTAGACGCAATAACTATCTTAACTTAACTATAGTTGCAATGAAGGTAATAGAATAGCGAACTATAGTTATAATAAGATAGTAATATAACAAACTATAGTTATAATAAGGTTACGTAGTATACTAATACCTATAAATTCGCTATATTATTAGTCTACCTCTTCTATCTTATCTCTTATCTCTTATTCTAACTACAAATCACCTTCTACTCTATATCTCTTATTACAATAATATAGCTTTTCTTCTAGATATAATCTCTATAGTGGCCATCTTACCCTAAGCTACTTATCCTAGTAGGACTCTCTTCTACTGCAATACTTTCTTTTCACTCTCCTCTACCTAAGCATATATTAAGAGATCTATAATAATATACATCTATCTAGTTATCTTTTGATAGATCTGTACTAAAATCGTAGTATAGACCTATCTCTAATATCTATATTAGTAGATCAAAGAGCACTTATATTATTTAGATTAACTATATAGACGCGCTTATAGTGTATAAACTAAGTATATAGCTAATTGATTATATTAAGAGACTAAGTAATAATACTTATAGCTAGCTTAAAGAGAATATAGGATAGATTAAAAAAGTTATTACTATAGCGAATTCTATAAGGGAGTAGAGGAGGTTTATAGAATAGTTTTAGAGTAAGAAGAGTCTAGTATAGATAGTAGTAATACTCTATTTTATCTTAGATTATCTAAAGGATGTTAAGATAGAGAAGCTGAAGAAAGTAGTTTAATTTATTATAGCTTTTATAGTAGATTAGATATGTCTTTTAAGTTAACACGTAATAATATTAATAGGTTAGGCTAAGGATAGCTGCGTAATCTGCTATAGTTTAGTAATAAATTAATGAATTTTCTCACGCAAATGTTTCTCTAAAGGCCGGAGCCAAATTCTTATCTATATAGATAGTTTACTAGATCAATACTATAAGTACGTATAACGCGTAGTAGGACACCTTTAAGTAGTAGAACTATAGCTTAAACTAAAGAAATATAAATTTAATATCTAACCTATAAAATATCTAATATTTATTCTATAAGTAGAAAAAGATATCTCTATAGACCTAGATAAGATAAAGATAATCTAAGACTAAGATGTACTAATAACTATATAAAAAGTATAAAGGTTTCTAACCTTTACTAACTTCTACTATAGATTTATCTCTAATTTTTTATAACTTATAGAACCTCTCGTATAACTAATAAAGAAAAATAAGCTATTTAAATAAAAGAACAAATAAGAATTTAGCTTTAAAGCTTTAAAAGTAGCTTTTTTTTAAGATAAAGTCCTCGTCGCGTTTAATCTAGAGCATTATATATTTATTAAATATAACTTCTCTAGATAAGTAATAGAAGTAGTACTAATTTAAGAAGTTAATAAAATCTTACGTATAATAGTCTACTTCTCTTATAAACTACTAATCTATAAAGCAAACTATCTAATTTATAATAAAGAACTACTAGTAGTTATTATCTATCTAAAGAAATAGAACGTAGAACTTAGAAGCGTATAAGAATTTAAAGTTATTATAAACTATAAGAATCTTTAATTCTTTATAAAGAAATAGAAACTCTTAGAATACTATATATAATAGTTACTAAAGCTAGCTTAATTCTTAAATATATACTTTTAATATTGCTCTAGTAAAGATAATATATAAGTAGACGCTTTATTATACTATAACTAAGATATACAAAAGACACTTTAGACAACTATTATACCTTAAAAGAACTTATAATATTAGTATCTATATATACTTAAGATTCTATACTAGCGTTATTTATACGCCTATTAGAAGTATTCTTAGTATTATCTATGCTCCTCTAACTACTAAACTTTTAAAAACTAATTTAGTTATCTTAGAACTAAGCTATATAAATAGATCTACTATACTAAGAAGTTAAGCTAGTAGTATAAGAGAAAATATATTTACTTATAAGCTTAAGATAAGTTATAGTTTCCTTAGATAACTATATAATAAATAATAAAAGCTAACTCTATTAGAAGAATAGAGTATAAATACCTAAAAATAAACTACTCTATATAGAGATAATTTAAGTAGCTTATCTCTCTCTACTATTAGGCTACTTAGAATAAAAGGAGACTTACTAAGTTATTATATAAGAATAATACTAGCTAAATCTAAGTAATAATACCTACTAATTTATATAAAGCTATGAGTTATACTAAAAAACTACTCTATAGTAAGATAGAAAATATAAGTATTTATAACTACTACTAGTATCTAGCTATATATAGTAATATCTTATAGTAGACTTTATTACTAAACTACTACTATTTTAAAAGAAAATAAACCTAATAGTAGTAATAAACTATCTAGGTAAGAGTATTATACTTATTTCTATAAGTAAAATTAAGATGATAGACGTAGCTTAAGCGTTTATATAAGATGTCTACTACTACTATAGCCTACTATAGTTAATTATCTTAGATAGAGACTTTTAGTTTATAAGCTCTTTATAGAAGTAGATCTACTAGCTCTTAGATATTTAATAAAATCTCTCTACTATCTACTATCTATAAATAAATAGAACTACTAAACGCGTAAATATTAATATTAAAGCTACCATATAAATATTCTATAACTATAATTAAGATGATAAACTATAGCTCTCTCTACTACTAGAGCTTATACTAAACTCTTATATAAATATATTAATTAGAGTATATCTATTCTTTCTATATTATAGATATTATAATACTCCTTTTCTATAAGAGTAAGATATTATATAAGCTCTAAATATAATAAAAGCTATAGAGGAAATTATTTATATAATTAGTAATACTTTAATCTAGGCTAGTTCTATAATAATATACACTTGATAGAAATAGAAATACTAAGCTAATAAGTTCTATAAGCTAACGCCTATCTACTAAGTAGAAGACTAGGTATAGCTAGATCTATATAACGTATAAACTATAAGATTAAGTAAGAAAGTAAACTAAAAAAATAGAAAATTTTAAGTAGTACGCGTATAAGATCTATATTAGATAGAACTAGCTATACTTTAGAAGACTAAAACCTATTATATAGATAAGCTATAGCCTACTATAAATAACTCTTTTCTATCTTAGTAGATAGATAACTTAAGTCTAGTAGCTATTATTATATAAGATATTATGTAATAAAGACGTATATCTTAAATAAATAGTATAAAGTATTATAGATAAGAGAAGAAGAGATAGAAGAATAGAATATCTTATCTATTAGATAGGCTACTAACTACTTATATAAGAACTGGCTACTAATCTTATTAATACTACTATACTTAAATACTAGCTTATATATACATAATCTATATAACTTCTAAATAACTAACTTATATAAGGCTAATAGAAAGAAACTAGCCTACTTTAGAAGTAAAGAATTAGTAGAATCTTCTAAAGTAGAACGCTTATAGCGCCTACTATTATCTAAAGTAGAAGTTATATAACTATAAGAAATAAAATAGTAAGTACTATAATCTAGCTAAATATAATTGAAATAAGCTCTACTCTATATATCTAGAATTAATATATAGCTAGTAAACTTAGTAAACTCTTTGCTATCTAAAAGTACTATAGCGTAGTTATTCATATAAAACTAAGTATTTAGACTACTATATAAGCAAAAAATAAAAGCCTTAAGATATAATAGATAGCTAGTAAGAATCTATTAAGTAGTAATAGTTATATAAGCGATAATAGGGGAGTAATTATAAGAACTAGTACTAAAGATAGTATTATAAGGGCTATTACTATAAGGATAATAGAAGAGATTAAAGGCCTATTAAATATTATTCTAACTAGATTAGTAAGGTATTATATAAAAGATAGTAAAATATTTAAAAGTAATAGTAAAGATATAATAAAGCTTATCTATAACTACTATATTAAAGATAAACTAAATGTAGTAAAGATTTAAGTTAATAAAGCTCTTAATATTAATAATAAGCTATACTATTCTAAGAGTTATATAAGTAAGAGCTTAATTAGTAGTAGTAAAGATATAAGCTAAAACGTCTATAATAGTATTATTAGTATAACTATTAGTATAGAATTATAGAGCGTTAATACTACTAGTAGTCTACTATCTATAACTACTAAGTTAAAATTAAAAAGGTATTATATAAGTAAAGAAAAGAGATTATATAAACTAATAAGACACTAATTATAGAGATACTACTAATAGATATACTATCTAGAAAACGTCTAACTTACCTTTACTCTAAGTAGATAAATAATACTACTATAAGGCAGTAACTATATAATTTAATAAAGTAAATAGATAGACTACTACCTTATATAGTAAAGAAGAGAGATTTTATAAGAGACTACGCCTAAGTAGAGTAAATATACGTAATTATATTATATGCGTAATAAGCTACGCCTAGATAAAATAAATATATATAACTATATTATACGCCTATACTATACTATTTTGCTAGAACTCTATCTATACGAAAGTTAGAGAAGTATAGGTATAAAGAGAGAAGTATTATATAACAACTTTACTCTTCTTATTATTCTTCTTCTATAATATAGGTCAATGCAAACTCGTTTGAAGGCCTCTTCGCCCCTTAACAGCTGAGTAATATACTATATAATTAGATGCGGTTAGTCAGCGCTTTAGAATAAGCTCATAACTACCCGATTTAGACTAGTTGTTAGCGAGCTATATAGTTTTCAAGAAAAGTGTGGCGCTACCCATTTGCCAGTCTAGTTCTAGCTAGTTCTACTTTAGAGTATTGTTATGTATTATCATCAGTAAGGCTTTATATAGTTCCTTGCAACCCTCTTTGCGTAAATTAAATATTCTACTTAACACGTCCACTACTCTATCTGTAACGGCTCAGTGTCTACTCATGCTTAGATCCAAACAAGATCTGCACTAGGGTATGATCTAACCAATTGGAAAACTGACTATATAAACTCACTCGTAATAATAGCTTAGTAGACAGCTTTCTAATGTTCTTTTGTACAAGGCCTATAGGTATCTATTTTGAATTAAGACTATTTGATATCCTACGCTCTCCCATGTGCCTCTAAGTGACACTACGACCGATACTAATCCGACTAGTCTTTCCTGCGCCGTTCCATATAGTAATATTTAAGTAATCTCTAATAAACTTTTAATGATACTTTATGAAATCTAAGAAGGATCATTGATCCTTGACTATATTGCGTTTGAGCTATTTTCATATCCTCTACATCTTCTTAAGGTTTATCTCTACGTGCCAGATTGTGAAAATATTTAAAGACGGGGATAAAATTGTGATAAACAACTAGAATCATTAGTAATAACAATATTATGTGTTCTTCTTATGATATAATATCTGTATAACCTACTACTGTTAGATATACGTGAGGGATCGCGGTAGAATGTATACGCTAAATAATTACAGAGTCTATTATTATTCCATTATAATTATTCCATTATAGTCCTGTATCAGCCGTTGGCTATGTAGGACTTTGGCCAGAGGCCGTTCTATCTGACTAGTTACAATTTGGTACGTTGTGC
>JALPSE010000405.1:0-15238 GCA_030558545.1 Bipolaris gigantea | reverse complement strand
AAGAGACGGGGGTGTGTAAGGCTGGGTGCAGTGTCGATCTTCCGGATTCGCGCATGAGGAGTTATTTATACTTTTGCTCCGCATATATAGATGGGGGAGTGCTCGCTGGAGACCTCCGTTGTTCAATTCGCCTCTTCCCTCTCCCCACATCGATTGAGCTTTCAGCACTAAGAGTTGGCTATCGTCTTTTGAATTGGAGCATCCTGTTTGCAATCATGGTGCACTTTCGTACGGATATTGGGTCGACGATTAAGGCGGCAGATACGAATAATGAGAATTATGCAAAAGAGCTCGAGACTGATGTGTTGATTGTCGGTGCTGGCTTTGCTGGCATTTACTTGATGCATAAGCTGCGTCAGCAAGGGTTCAAGTGCAAGATTATGGAGGCTGGGACGGATATTGGGGGTATCTGGCATTGGAATTGTTATCCTGGTGCTCGTGTCGACTCTCCGGTTCCTATCTATGAGTACAGTATGCCGGAGGTTTGGAAAGTGAGTGTGGACTTGGATATTTTTTATTTACGAGTAAGCTGACAGATACCAGGACTGGACTTGGTCATGCCAGTACCCTGGCACAGAAGAACTTCAAAGGTACTTTGACCATGTCGAGCGGAAACTGGATATAAAGAAAGACTGTGCCTTCAATACAAGAGTCATTGGAGCGCAGTATGACAAGCCGTCTTCAAGATGGATAGTGAATACCGAGGACGGTCGAACAGCGCGCTGCAAGTATTTCCTGCTAGCTCTCGGCTTCGCAGCGAAGCGGCACTTTCCAGACTGGCCGGGTATAGATCAATTCAAGGGCGAAATCCACCATTCGAGCTTCTGGCCTGCATCTGGTGTAGATGTCAAGGGCAAGCGTGTTGCGGTGATTGGAACCGGGTCAACGGGTGTTCAGATTGCCCAGGAGACTTGCAAAGAAGCTGCCAGTGTAACGCAGTTTGTTAGGACACCAAATCTATGTCTGCCCATGCGACAAAAGCCTCTGACGAAAGAGGAGCAAGAGAAGAGGAAGCAAAGCGAGTACGAGGAAGTCTTTAAAAACAGACTGGAAACTTTTGCCGGCTTCTCATACGACTTTATTCAGAAAAATACATTTGAAGACTCACCAGAGGAGCGCGAAGCTTTCTATGAGAAGCTTTGGGGGAATGGCGGTTTCGAGTTCTGGCTGGTAAGTAGTTCACCTGCGATATTTATCGATTTGGGGCTTACAAGATTTCGTAGGCAAACTACAGGGATCTCCTATTTGATAGCAGAGCCAACCGTGAAGCCTACAACTTCTGGGCGAAGAAGACTCGCGCGCGGATATCCGACCCCGAGAAACGTGAGATTCTCGCGCCGCTGGAGCCACCCCACGCCTTCGGCACCAAGCGACCGAGTCTAGAACAAAACTACTATGAGATGCTCGACAAACCCGAGAACAAGGTCATCGACGTGAAGAAGACGCCCATAAAGGAGATCAACGAAAAGGGCTTTGTGCTCTCTGACGGTTCTCTCCACGAATTCGACGTGATCGCGCTCGCTACCGGCTTCGACTCTATAACCGGAGGCATCAAGAACATGGGTTTGAAAGACGTCGACGGTGTCGAGCTGTCAGAGAAATGGAAGAATGGTACATACTCATATCTGGGCATGGCAATAAGTGGTCTCCCGTAAGTAAATCCCTTTCTCGTGGCACTCGCCCTCCAGCTAACGATCGTAAAGCAACACATTCTTCCTCTACGGCGCCCAAGGCCCCACCGCCTTCTCCAACGGCCCAACATGCGTGGAAGTCCAGGGCGACTGGATCGTCGATGCCATAGTCAAGCTCCGGGACGAAGGCATTGCGTACTGCGAGCCCACGCATGAAGCTGAGCAGCAATGGCGGGAGACAATCACGCAGCTGAGCGATAAGTCTTTGTTTCCGCAGACCAAGTCGTGGTATATGGGGGCTAATGTGCCGGGTAAGGTGCGGGAGCAGTTGAGTTTTGCGGGCGGGATTCCATTGTATAGGGAGTTGACGAGGAAGGTGCTTGACAATGGATTTGAGGGGTTTGTGACGGCTTGATGGTTTGTTGGTTAGAGTAGATGTAGTGCAATCATTTCTCATGTGAAAATGATCTCGCTTCGGTGTCTTTGGCACGAGGCGCTGCTTTTTAGTGTGATGTGGATGTAGGAGGTTGGAGGTGACGGGTGCCGAGAAGAACTAGAATAGCGCCTCCATGTTCTGGAATCTCTTTGGCTTGGTAGGGATAGGTTTCCAAAAGTAGAGAGACGTCATATAGGCTAGGATGTGCCATTGGTTGCATTGACTACATGGTTGCCAAAAGTGGACATTCTGCCAAAAGGCATTACCGGGGTCAATGAGAGCATGAACATGGATTCCGATGCAGCTAGTACCATCTCACAATGACAGCATTCAATCATCTTCTTATTTCCGATAGCCGATGACATGTCCAAACAGTCGGCACCAAGCGTTTCTTGAACTTTCGTCCGGAGGCTACCTAATACGCCTTGGTGATAGTGCCAGGGTCGGTGTCGCGTGGGAGTTACGCCGACGCGACGTCACGATCTTGGACTTTGCAGGTCACCAGCACCAGCGCATACCTCATGGAAGCCATACGCGCCCCATCCACACTACGCTCTGTACCATGAGGACAGCGCTCCTTTGGGGACGTCAGTGTTCCCGACAATGTTTTCCAAGACTCACATCCCGCGCATTGCATCGCCCACATGGAAACGCTGCTTCTATTCGCAGTCGGTTCGCAACTCCGAAATCCAACGGCAAGACAGTACTATGGTCGGGCGCAGCGACCGGGGCTGCGGGCGGCACATTATTGAGCTCTCTTTCGTTCGTAGAGGTAGCCAGTAACAAAGCTAGCGACGGAGAGCAGACACACGAAGAAGCAATGCTCGAGGCATCGCGGAAGGAGTTGGACGAGCAAGTACCGCATGCGCTGAGGAACTCTGCCAAATACAGGCGAGGCATGTACTTTTTTTTCGAGGACTACATAATCGAGCCCTTTGCGACTGGCCTCCGCTTCCTACACTTGGTCATTATCTTTGTTCCCGTCATAGTGACTATACCTGCACTATGGCTTGGCTCAAGGCAGACTGATAGAGATAACGAACGAAGTGGGACTTTGTGGTGGTACGGCTTCTTGGTAGGGTCTATGGAAAGGGCGGGAGCTGCCTTTATCAAGGTATATCGCCGTTTTTCAGATCAGTCGGTGCATGGTAAAAGCTGACGTTTCGTAGCTAGGACAATGGGCGGCTTCGCGAACGGATGTTTTCCCGACTGAGATGTGCCTAATCATGTCAACACTCCACTCCAACGCACCAGCGCATTCTTTAGAAGTAACGAAACGTACCATTGAAGAGGCCTTTGGCGGACAAAAATTTGAGGATATCTTTGAAGAGTTTGACGAGAAGCCTCTAGGTGTGGGTGCAATTGCTCAGGTTTACAAGGCGAGGTTAAGACCACATCTTGCGACACTCAAGGAAAATGCAAGCGAACACGAGGAGCCCAACTTGGCGCGCAGGATCAAGAAGAATGTCGATGTAACGCTGAAGAGCACGCCATCGAGAGTACCATCAGACCATGTTGCTATCAAGGTTTTACACCCCAAGATCGAGAAGATTGTGAGGAGAGACTTGCGGATCATGGGATTCTTTGCGGCACTCATCAACGCTATACCTACTATGGAGTGGTTCTCATTTCCAGACGAAGTACAGCAGTTCGGCGAAATGATGAGGCTGCAACTGGACCTGCGAATCGAGGCTGCGAACCTTACACTTTTCCGGAAAAACTTCAAAGACCGAACAACAGCCTGGTTCCCTTACCCCTATACAGATTATACTACGCGCAATGTACTCATCGAAGAGTTTGCTCAGGGAATCCCTCTGGAGGACTTCTTGCAAAATGGAGGCGGAGTCTTTCAGAAGGATATTGCAGATGAAGGATTGGATGCTTTCCTGAACATGGTTCTCATTGACAACTTCATCCACGCAGATTTGCACCCAGGGAATATCATGGTTCGATTCTACAAACCTGAGCAGCTCGACGTTTCATTCTTCGCTAGAAAGGAAGACCAGAAGACGGGCCCCAAGGAATCACCTGATGTCACCGAAGAAGTGCTCGAGCGTTTAAGACCACATAAGAAGAGTCCCAAGCAATGGCAGGCGATGTTGGAGCAAATTGACAGCGAAGGCTACCGACCTCAACTCATCTTTATCGATACAGGCCTAGTGACAGAACTGAACGCAAAGAATCGCACTAATTTCCTTGATTTGTTCAAGGCTGTCGCAGAGTTTGATGGCTATAAGGCAGGCCACTTAATGGTAGAGAGATGCAGGCAACCACAGGCCGTCTTGGACCGTGAGGTATTTGCTTTGCGCATGCAACACTTGGTGTTGGGAGTCAAGAGTCGTACTTTTGCCCTCGGCAACATCAAGATTGGAGATATTTTGAACGAGGTCCTATCGATGGTTCGGACACATCACGTTCGCCTCGAGGGCGACTTTGTCAATGTCGTCCTCAGTATACTTCTTTTGGAAGGTATTGGCAGGAGCTTGAACCCAAACCTGGATCTATTCGCAGGGTAGGTGTTGGCGCTGGCGTTTTCGAATCGCATACTGATTAGCAATAGGGCGCTTCCCATTCTACGACAGCTGGGCGCGCAAAGCGGCTCGTCTATGATCCGTGGAGGCGACTTTTCCATGCTCAAGGTCTGGGTTGGTCTTGAGGCGCGTAGCTTCTTACAAGCCTCGATCGATACGGTATTTGTCTTGGACATTTCATTTCAGCTCATTGCTAATTCGTGTTTAGGTGGAGCGATATGTCAAGTCCGATCAACTCTCGCCGAATATATAAAGCACAAGCGTGTGTTATTACATCGTAGCTATTTAATCATAAGAAATCACGAGCCATGAATACCGTATCACCCGTCTTTTTTAGCTTTGCGCTTTGCAACTATTTGGCACTACTACAGTGTCTGCATGTCCAGACTAAGACGAGTTGCCCTTACACGTGAAAGGGGATCGGAATAGCATCCGTGGCTGTGAATGGCGGGGGTCGGGTGGCTAGTGTCTCCTGATCTGACGTCATTTCCTGGGTAGTTTCGTGTTCGTAGCTATACAACACCACCTGTTGCCAACACACCAACTCATGATCTTACATTATATATTGGGATACCTTCAGAAGCCTTTCTCTATCACGGAAATATTTCTTTTCGATTCAATCCTCAGTCCTCACCTACTGCAATGGAAGCCGGGGCAGCTGGAGTGCTCTATGCAGCCGAGAACCTCCTTGGAGGCGCTGTAGCCCTCGTCAAGGGCATGAAACACCCAACACTGCCTCTCAAAGCCAATATCACACGCATATCATCTACTCCACTCCCGCGATCGCATCACACAGTTTCGGTAGTCAAGGGCCGGGCTTACATCTTCGGTGGAGAAACCGAAGCCGGCACGCTTGCAGACAATGTCATGCATGTTGTAATTCTTCCCTCAAGCGGAGTACTTGACGCCGACTATACAAAATACCCTGCTCGATCGGCCAATGGCCTGGACGACGTACCGAATTCGAGAAAGGGACATACAGCAGCTGTGATCGATGATCATATCTACATATTTGGGGGTGAGGGACAAGGTGTCACAGATGAGAAGGGAAGAGTATGGGTGTACAATACGGTATCGAATACTTGGTCCTATCTCGACCCGGCAGTAGACACGCTATATCCCAGCCATCGATCCGGCCATGCCTCGGCGAGCTCAGATCTCCCAAGCCCAAAGACTACGACATACGTTGAGAAAGCACCACAGGCACCCGCGGATCCTGCAATGAACGTGCCAGAGCCACCCGAGTCGAACACGTACGGCACCATCTTTATTGTCGGTGGCCGCGACATGGCAAAGAGTGAACTCTTAAATGATGCATTAGCATTCGATGTCAAGACGCGAACATGGTCCAATATCCCATCACCATCAGGCCATCCGCGAGAAGGTGCAAGTTTAGCCCTTGTTGGGAACCGCCTATATCGCTTTGGCGGTAAAGGTGTGGGAACCTTTGCCTCTGGTGCGATGGAATCTGTTGATGCCTCCCACGTTTGGACACATGCAGAACGTGAGACCAAACCAGTATCGAGCAGCTGGGGCTGGGAGGAAGTGAAGAAATCAGACCGAGAGGGTAGCACTGCTGTAGCGCCTCAGGCACGCTCATATGCAGGACTTGTAGGAGTCACTACGGGTCAAGGACGGTACTATCTGTTGGCTATTGGTGGTTTGACTGAAAACGAGGAGTATCTCGATGACATATGGGCTATGCAGCTCGCCCCTGAAAGATCGACAGCCGCAGCAGCAAAGGACAGCATTCGCGCGCACATCAAGAGGGACACACATGAGTCGCAATGGGCCGAGGCGATTTACCGCTACGTCGATACAAAAGGAGAAGAAGAAAAGGAGGGACCAGGAAAGCCCAAGAGCGGGCTTGGCGCACGAGGCTACTTTGGGGTTTCGAAGGGTACGGAGGTTGATGGAGCTACAGCTGTGGTGTGGGGCGGCGTTGATGCGAACGGCAAGGTCCTAGAAGATGGATGGATGATCACTGTTGACAGGTGAGCCGCCATTCCTTGCGCGCCAAAGATATACGTATGCAAATGAAGAATTCGGACGCCCGACGGTATAGCAAATGAAACTGCAACGTGCCAAGGAGGTAGTAGCTTATGCGCTGAACTTGTGTATGCATATATTGATCATTCTCACCTCTTAGCGCTACACGACACAGGTGGTGGTTTCCTAGGGATAAAGAACAGATGCGCCTGACCATCGCGTGTCTTGTCACGTCCCACACTGCATATAGCCGATTTTGTCGCTTGACATCCTACCCCCCCTGCTCTTGGATCCAAGTCGCTGCGAATTTTACTTCGAAGCTCATCTTCAACTCTTTGACTTCTGAGACGCCGGGCGGGAATACGGCCAATAAGCTCACACCGCTCAGACCCTTCCTACGCCCCGCCACGTTTCATACTGCCCGTGATGCCGACAAGCGAGCCGCATATCTTGGTATTTACCTCCTGGACGGTCTTGACATTGGAATTGGCCGTGGTGTTTGTGCCTGAAACATCAACTCCACCCAATCAGGAATGTGACACCAGGCACCATCTATATTCAGCTTGTTCGCTGCAGCGCAGACCCACGTGCACCAAGTAAGGGCCTCTGGTTGACATGCAAATGCACCCTGTATTTCACAAGCCCAAGCATCGATCCACTGGCTGACAACAGTGCGTGAGTGGGAATGACGGTCAGGCCTTGGCCCACTAAACTGCGGTCAGGGCGAAGGACATGGCCAATGGGTATTATCCCGTTATGCGCCGACATTGTGCATCATGGCGAGCACGGTGGTTAAGTATATCTATGGCCCTGTGTGGCGCAGCCCAAGGAGCACGATCTCCTGACGAATATCTCACTCACTCGGCTCTTAAGGGGCACAGAGACCAGCAGCCCTTGCAACAATCAGACCGCAACAGAACTGCGGTTACAGAAGACTCGGAAGAACTCTCCACAATGGATTGGGCTAACATCATCGGTTGGGGTAAGTGAAGAACAGGTTCCTGAGACGACATCAGGATAGACCAGGCTGACCACGTACGAACAGGTGGAGATTTGACGCTAGTGAATGGCTCGCCATTTGACTGGACAGTGGGTTACCAGCATTCATACCAGATGAATACGTGGAACTGGCCGACTGTGAGAGCAGGTACGAAATTCCATCTAGCTTACGCGTCGAGACCGCTCATTCAAGAGAACAGGAGCTGCAGAAAAGGTCCATGTCGAGTTTGGTCTGAAGGGGCATGTTTGGGATGATGCGGGAGAAGGCTACTACAATGTGGATGGAACATCAAACAAGTTCACAGTCCTGGCACGAAAGCCATCAGACTACGAGCTTAGCATATCACTGGACAATATGCAAACGGTACAAAGTGCCAACATGACGAAAATCAAGCTAGGATTCCGAAAGGACGCAGCGGTAAACTGGATCATGTCTACTGATGAGGCTGGGAAATTCTGGACTAACACTGGGTCATACGCCGACTGGATGCAACAAAGTATGGGGTCACTCGCGAACAGAACACTCAGACACATTTGCATGCCTGGCAGCCACGATGCGGGAATGGCAACTTTCCATCCCGGCACTGTTGGCGCACATTTTGCAAATACGCAGGCGCAATACCTCAACTTCTACGATCAACTCATGGCTGGATCACGCTTTTTTGATCTCCGCCCTGTATTCTCCAGGGGTCAATGGGTAGCCGGTCACTATAGCGCCGTAGCTGGTGTTTGGTTCGGCGGCAATGGCCAGTCGCTCAAAGACATTATACAGCAAGTCAATGATTTTACCGCCAACCACAAGGAACTTGTCATCATAAATCTGAGCCATACAGTAGACACGGATAGAGACTATCAGGACCTGACGCAAGCGCAATGGAACGACCTCTTCAACACCTTGAAGCAAATCAACAACCGGCATATGGTCAACAACCCCGGCGGAACAGACTTCTCCAACAAGTACCTATCCGAATTTATCACCGACCGCGCTACAGTCTTCATCATGGCACAACTGCCCGGGGGCATACAACTTGGCAACTTCGCAAATGAGGGCTTTTACAGCGGCGGCAACTTTCCTTTCTACGACGAATACAGCAATAGCAATAACTTAGAGAACATGAAGAAGGATCAGCTAGCCAAACTCAAGCAGCAACGCAATATTGTTGCTGATGGGCAAGCAAGAAAAGATGTATTTCATGTGTTTTCTTGGACACTGACACAGCAGCCTGAGGATGTGATCAACTTTGACAAGGGCATCATGTAAGTCACAAGCTTCTTTGCTCTCTTCCTTGCTTTTACCTCACTCGCTTTCTTTCGAAGCACAGCTAATGAGAACTAAGGAACATGGCTACCGACGCCTTTGACGA
This sequence comes from Bipolaris gigantea, assembly GCA_030558545.1. Lineage (NCBI taxonomy): Eukaryota > Fungi > Ascomycota > Dothideomycetes > Pleosporales > Pleosporaceae > Bipolaris > Bipolaris gigantea. Next base: position 6,288 of record JALPSE010000405.1, on the reverse strand, counting down.
CCTCATCAGCACCGCCTGGAACTCATTCACACCGCAGAGCTTTCCCAATGTATTGTTTGTGGATAGTCTGGGTGTGCGTGATAAGAGCGCTGTTTTTCCGTTTGATAGAGTCAAGGGCGGCTTGAACACAAATGTGGATATTGCGGCTTTTGCAGTTGCCGTGAACAATGCTTTTGCGGGCAAAAATCCTGTTGTTACGGGGAAATAAGAGTGTGGTTTGGAGAGAAGAAAAGTTATGGTGCGCATATGTGTCATATGTTACTTAAGCTAGAGTACGTGTCTGTGACGACGTTCCGATTGCTCATAGCGTGTCCCTTTTTGCCTTTTTCTCCTTCATCTCCGCGAACCTGCATCAATATGACAGCTCGGCGTTTTTGATAGAGCTGTATGACGTGTTAATCTCTTTCACCTTGGAGACATAGAAAATAGAGAGCTAAGTTACTTTAAAGCATATGAGATTCATCAAGTGGACACAGAATCGCGGGATCAGCCAAGCGTCGTGTGATGAAGAACTCTATCGCAAGTCGGATGATCTGGTGAAGTGGTGTACGAGATTACGACGCACAACATAGGAATGGTTGGAGTGGACCATAGACCGACCATATGTGTTGTCAGCGCTGTGTAGCATCTAAGACAACCGAATCATGTTTACTAGCCTCGATCAAGCGATAGCGTAGTACTGAATATATTCGTACTACCAGAACGTCTCCAAGTTGTCAAAGGGCAATGACGAAGCACCTCATCGACTGTCCCCCAAACGCAACGCTGGCAGTTGACGCAGTTGATGCAGCCTTTGCGCATCCACGGCACCCTTTTCGGTCAACTTGAGTCTGTAAAAAAGGAAACCAGACATGTGTCAGACGGGATCACAAGCGGGAAGAAAAAAATTTAGGTGCTTGGGATGATGGGAGTGTGTAGAGCAGGATCGCTCGGAGTGCCGCGTCGACCATTGCTTTTGAAATACGCATGTTCGCCAGAATGCGAAAAGTCTTTGGGTCACCACGCCTAACTAACAAAACGCATCGTGAGCTATTCTGCTATTTGTAGTGCTCAGTCTTGATTCTACCAGGGCTCAATGGTATAGTGCTAGGAAAATAAGAGGTGAGGGTGTCGTGTGTGAAGCGGCATCGCCGCTGATTGCTGTAGCCTGCTGTCCGCTAGTGCAAGCCATGACGTAGTGAACCATTGCAGCCTCCCGCGTGTTGATTGTCGTTGTCGTAATCATGAGCGCAAAAAATTGCATTATTCCCTTCTTCTATCTGCTCCTCCATCCTAGACTTCTCATACCATCTTTTTCCTAATTTTTGCACCAAAATGTCGACCGGTGGTGTGGTCTACAAAGACCTCTTACCTATTCCCGATACGGACCCTACTGAGCATGAAGGCAAATCGACCACGCTAAGAGATGCACCTACGGACAGCCATGCGCTAGCTCTAAACGCCGCCAGGGCTCCCCCTACAGAGGAGAAGGGTGCAGCCCAGGTCGAGCATCAAAAAGAGGTTGTAGATTTGGGATGGAACGAGCCAGAAGAACATGTTGCCAAGCCGCTCGTGGGAGGGCTCGACAACGAGCATGTATGGATGCTTGTTCGGCGTTTTAACAAGGTAAAAAGCACGCATGCTCAACGTGACACGCTCTCATGATAACACTTTACAGCAAGTATACCAAGTCAAGGAGATACCAACAGCGCCTCCCGGAGGATTAGATCTCAATATTGCCGACGACGAAGAGTTTACTCCGGACAAGTTTCGAGCCAATCTTGAGCGCCTCTATATGACTATCGTAAGTTCTGGAGACTAAGCATTTGCTACATGTAGGCTAACTGTGCTAGATCATCGGCATAATCGGATTTGCCAAGCACATTGCTCGCATTCGATCATGGAGAGAATCACGCCGCACTGCGTGGTTTTGTTCCGCCTACTTTGCTGCTTGGACCTTCGACATGCTCATGCCGTTACTCTCAGTCACTCTGCTGACGTTAATTATTCACCCACCTGCTCGCGAGGTAATGTTCCCTCCGGCCCCTATCGCTCTCGTAAGCTCCAGTGGAGGTGTTCAGAAGCCAAAATCAGGAACTCTTGGAAGCATTGACAGCGTCACCGGAGCCCCTGAAAACTACAAGGGTGAAGCTGTGGAACAGGAGGCTACGAATTTCGTCTACGGCTTCGCCACGATTGCACTGTCAAGTGCGACTGGCAAACAACCTGAGGTCGAACCTAAAGAAGGTGAGTCGCCTGATGATAATATTCCAGATACTACTCGACTTGCCATGGGTGTTGCCCATGCTCAAGACAAAGCTTCGGGTAATAAGCACGACAAGGACCATGATAAGACCAAAGTACCCTTGGAGACTGCCATGTGGAGTAAGATGAGGCCAGTCATGCATGCGCTTTCAGATGTTGCAGACACCTGGGAACGCTTTGCGAAGTGAGTGTGCTGCAGCAGGGAAGCATTGATCATCTACTGACCTTTTAAAAGCATGCTCGATCCAACTCCTCCATTCCCCCCAAACAAGTTCCATGTTCGTCTTGGAGCAGTGGTCGCTCCCATAGTCTTCATCTCAATATTCGTATCGTCTTATGTTTTCATGAAAGGCGTCACGTTCGGTATTGGATTCGGATTCTTCGGCGACCCAGTCATCCAACGAGGACTTGCACTTCTTGACAGGAAATTTCCCAAGTGGAAGAAACTACTCGAGCTCCGTAATACGGTTCTTAAAGGCGTCCCTACCAACGCTCAACTCACAATCACCTTGCTCCGTCTTGGCGAGGCGAATAAAGCCCCACTACCACCTCCACCGCACGTCACGCATCCACCAGCCGAGCAAACCGCACAGATTGGTTCAGATGAACTTCGTGCCATGGGTGTAGACAGGGCACTCAACGCCACAAAAGAAGAGCTCGACGACGCCATCGCATACGACCCCAAAGTGGGCCAGGAAGCGAGCGGCGAAGGCTCGGAAAAGGACAGCAAGCACGTAAAGAAGGGCAGCAAGATTCTCAATTTCTTCCGCGGCACTGCCAAAGGCGCCGTCGAAACCACAAGGGGCGCTGACAAAGTCAAAGCCGCAACTGGCTCCACCCACGCAAAGAACAGACTGGGTGCCCTCCCGCCCCGAAACGCCGATCTCACATCCGGTCCGGTCGAATTCAAAGCAAGATTCGATGGCAAAAAGGGACACGCGTACATTGCTACTAAATCCACAATCCCCTGCATTGCCTTCTCGACTGACAAGACGATTGAGAAGATTGGCAGCGTCAACAGAGAGGACTTGCATCCTTTATGGAGCGTACCCGTCAATGATGTTATCGACATCAAGAAGGTCGGTGGGTTTGGATGGAAGGCCAAGATGGTGGTGGGATGGGCTATGGAACGCCAGGTGGCTGATGGTTTGATTATCACTGACTCTAAATTTAATGAGTACCGGATTATGGCGTTGCCGTTGAGAGATGAGCTGTTTAATCGGCTTATTGCTATGGGTGGGCAGAAGTGGGAGTGTTGGTAGGAGATGGGGATTTGAGAGGGAGGGAAATGTGGAGGTGGCATCCAGGGCGTTTGCAGTCTGTATTTCCATCAATTTGGGAGAGCGGGGATGAGAATCGGGATCCTAGGTTTTGGGTTGGCGAGCATATATCCTGATTGTATGCATCTTGTTTTGATTACTCTGATAGAGTTTGATGTTTTAGTCGTGAACCAATATCCCAATCGTAGTTGAGAATGTGGGCATCGGAAGCCCAAATACTCCCTCAATCACGCCATCATACTCACTCCTACATTTCCGTTACAATTTCGGGGCTTCTATGTGTATTCATAATCTTGCTACTGACGCTATTCTGCAAAGGTCCAGAGCTGCCTCTTTTCTTCCTCGTCAAAGTACCGTCAAGAACGAGGAGGGTTCAGCAGAAACTTTTAGTATCGAAAACGGAGTGCTTTGAACCTATTGTTATGCCTGATTCATGGTAAGCTCTGCCGATACATAGACGTGATACATGACCAGAACGTAGTGTCAAAATATAATGTCATTAGCGAGAGCAGCTTCTCTACGTTTGCTGAAGTGTCTTGAACTAGACTACCAAACGATATGTATGAAGTACAAGAAGGGTGCCAGTAGTGAGAGGCTAGATGGTAGTATCAAGTTTCTTTTTGTTTTTTTATAGAGCCGGGATGCTGGAGTGGCGCAGATCTTAGCACAACGACCCCTGCCAATGACGCACTACTTCCCGTCAATGCGGGACAACAATCAGGGCCTCGACGTCGCCTTCGACGACATACTGAGCACCGCCGAGCCTCTAGAATCGCCGCTGAGACTGACACGTGCAAGCTGTTTCGCCATCTTTTATTCTACGCACGAAGCCTCTCCCGCTACGATCGCCATCCTCAGCCCAACCCCTCCTTTGTTCCATTAGCAAACCAACGCACGCACACACGCACACATTACCATTGACTATGGCGTCCTATCTCGAAAAGGTGCGTCGGCAGTCAAAGCAGCTGTTCCCACAGAGTAAACAGAAGCCCGGACCGCCGCCAATCGAAGATCCTCCCAAGGTTTCTGAGTCTACGACACCAAAAGTAGAAGATGCCGCTGTTCCCAAGATTGAAGAGCCCGCAACAGCAGAGCCTAGCGGGCCAATTCCCGAGCCGCCAGCCCCGACAGTTGCAGAAGCAAGCGAGGAAGTAGGCAGCGACCCTGTACTAGATCCTGAAGATCAGAAGTTCCTTGAGCGACTCGCCGCCATCGCTTCAGAGCCCGAGGGTACGCCTCCGCCTCTGCCTGAGCGTGCAACTGCAGCCGGTGATGCGGGCGAAAAGAAGGTTGGCAAAGATGCACAGGAGGCACTCATCGACGGTGCAGACAAGATTGCACTTCCTTTGAGCCCACCTGCGACAACTGCTGAGACGAGCGACAAGGGTAAAGGCAAGGCTACGGAAGGCGGCCTAGCTCGGAAAAAGAGCGTCTTGTCATATTTCCAACTGCCCAAGTTCGGTAAGAAGGACGGGGAAAAGGCAAAGGAGAAGTCATCCAAAGACAAGAAAGCAGTAGTCACGGACAAGGACAGGACCCAGTTGGCAGACGATCTCCAGGCCGCCGCCGAGGCCGCCAAAACCGCTGAGCTTACCGACGCGCAGAAGCAGGATAAGGAACTCACCGACATCCTGGATCAGCTGAACCTCTCGGCAGTCAACAACCGCGTCTTCAGCTTCAGCAAAGAGTCAGAAGACCTCCTCAACAAATTCACCCAAGTCCTCAAGGATCTCGTCAACGGCGTCCCCACAGCCTACAACGATCTCGAGAAGCTCTTCACAGACTACGACAACCAGCTCAAGAAAATGTACGCTAGTCTCCCACCCTTCCTGCAGAATCTAGTCAAGAGTCTGCCAGCCAAATTGACGGCTACGCTGGGTCCGGAGTTGATGGCTGCGTCATCCGAGAAGCCCGGATTCGACGCCCAGGCAGCTGGCGAGGGAAGTAAGTTCAAGAGTGCGAAGAACATGCTGCCCCAAGTCCCGAGCTTGAAGTCTCTGCTTTCTGCCCAGGGCGCTGTCGCGACGGCGCTACGGAGCATTGTCAATTTTCTGAAGGTTAGGTTCCCGGCGCTGGCTATGGGGACGAATGTTATCATGAGTTTGGCAGTATTTGGTAAGTTTTCCCCTTTCCAAGGAAGGGGGTTTGTCTTTCGAAGATGAAATACTTGAAAGGAACTAACGTGTATCGATCTAGTCCTCCTCTTCGTCTTCTGGTACTGCCACAAGCGCGGCCGCGAAACGCGTCTTGAGAAGGAACGTCTCATGGCTGAAGAAGGCCAGGCTGGTAATGCCAGCGGCACGCCCTCTGTAAATGGAGACGCCGACTCGATTTTCGGGTCTCAGATCAAGACGAGAGAAGGTGAGGGCGCGGCGGCGGGTGTGAACGATTTGCCGAGTGTGTCGCATCTTCCTGATCCAAAGGGTGAAGAGGCTCCTGCGGCGCCACCTTCTGGGGGAAAGTAAGAGTGCTGAAGTGTGGATGAGGGGGTTTCTTTTCGGGTTAAATTGATCATTTTCCCCTTGTGCGTATACCCTTGTTTAGTAATACCGTAACAAGCACCCCAAACATTAGCAATACGTTTTGGAAAGATGTAGTAGTTTATTCTTGTGGGTGGAGGGGGGTTTTTTTTTTAAAAAAAAAAAAAGAATAAAAAATAAAAAATTAACTATAACGTGTATGACAAGCGAGCGGCGCAGGCAAGCGAGCGGCGCACCCCATCAAACTTGCGCACCTCCTTAAACTAAACATCTAATTACTCAAT
>JALPSE010000404.1:10810-25122 GCA_030558545.1 Bipolaris gigantea | reverse complement strand
AATTCGGCAGAGTAGATGGGTATCTTAGCATGATGAGTGCGAGTACGTAGAATTGCTTTGCAGAACCTTCCCTCCCTCCTTCTCCGCTTCCTCAGCTCAGATGCCTGTTGCGAAGTTGTATCAATTTTGCCTGCCTACGCGATGAATAATCTCGGTAACAGACATAGGCAGAAAGGATTTTCCTAAGTATCTTTTAGGTTTTAAGTTTACGAGACGCAACACAAAACAAAGCTAGTGTAAGCAAGGCTTAACGGGGGGGTACAACACAACCGCTCAGTGATATTACCGGTTACACCACCCTTGGCCCACATCTGCCATGCAACAACGAAGTAAGAAAAATTATCAACTAACAAGATGTTACAAAAAAAGTGGCACACAAAAAAGAGTGGAGAAAAATTTACTCTTACCCTGCTTTCCAAAAAAAGGTTTCCGAAAAAACACGTTCAATGTCCGAGCGAGAAAGGGAAGATTGCATAACAGCGTGCTTTATTTCGTGGGGAACCAACAGACACGGACGCTAGATTATTTGTAACTAACTTTTCTTATTTTTACTTTTAAAATCTCGAGTAAACTACTATAACGATCTGAAGTGAACAATACTACCAATAGTAAACCTAGTCATGGTGCATTCTATCCAACTGCAGTCCGTCGCTTCAGCGTCCGAATCCGACGCTTTCCTCAATCATGACATGAGCCTGCAAGACGAGCCAAAAAAATATCGCAGCCGGTGGTACATCATCTGTCTTGTTTTCGGCATGGCAGGGTAAGTTAAACCATTCTTGTGACCGTCCGTCCGTCCGTGTTGAATGATTCTAGTTTGCTGATATTTGTCTTGTTATGCACGTGATTTTAGGGTCCAAGTTGCCTTTTCTATACAGTTCTCAACTGGCATTGTGTGTTTTTTTACCCCCGCCCACTTTCCCTCCACCAACGCATTTTCGCAAAGGAAAAATATATGCTGATGGGTGATCCCCGAGTCCTATTTTGCGTCTCTAGGATTCAATAAGTCCGTTTCTACTCTGATCTGGTTTGTCCCTCCAGCGTGCGGCGCCTTTCTGCAACCCTTGTTCGGCAGGTGGAGCGATAAATGCGGCAGACGTAAACCCTTTATAGCGCTTGGCAGTGGATGGCTCGTCGTCGCTCTACTTGGTTATGCGTGGAGCCCCGAGCTGGCCGTCTGGTTTGCTGGGCGTCGTGGTCAGGCGCAGAAACCGGCTCCGGCAGCTGCTCCGCTCGCTCTGTTCTTCTTCGTCGTGCTCAATGTTTCTGTTCAACCAGTACAATCAGGGTTGCGTGCGCTGGTCGTCGATAAGTGCCACACAAGCCAGCAGGCGGAGGCGAATGCCTGGGCAAGCCGCCTCAGTAACATTGCGAGTATGATGTCCTACCTGGCAGCTGCGACGGATTTGGCAGGAACATTTCCTGTCGCTTCTACCCACATACAGGCTCTGGTGGTCTTGAGCATCACCGTCATCATAGCCTCCTTGGGCGTTACCTGCTGGACCGTGGCAGAATCTCCGAAGACTGAGCTTGCACCCAAAGGAGGAGTGACGAGCGCAGGTGCAAGAGCTACATGGAGAATTCTCTCTTCCAGATTGCGACGCATATATCTGGCCCAATTCTTCTCGTGGTTCGCTTGGTTTCCTCTTCTCGTACACATTACAAGGTATGTTGTTTCTACGTTCATTAAAACAAGATAGCTTACCAAGTGCGCTAGCTTTGTAGCCACCATGAGTGAGTACTATACTATGTAAACATGTCATTTTTTATACTGAAAGATGCCATAGACTGCCCCCTTCCGACTTCAAGCAGACTGCTAGACGCGGGAAGAATATGTAAGGCAGCTGGCGGTGCATCAGCTTTATTTAGTCAATCCTGTGTTGCACTATTGATGGCATTTGTCTTGCCTGTGCTAACGAGCAGGGCGTCTTCCTCCAAGGGAAAACCGGAGTATTTCTGCGACCATGGCTGCGCAGATTCAGAACTCAAAGTCCTCCAGGCATTGTGGTTTGTTTCACAAATGCTGTTTGCGGCGCTAGTTTCTACCACGTTCTATGAGACCCGTATCATCACAATACTATCCTTTGCTCTTACGGGAGTATGCTGGTGTGTGACCCAGTGGGTTCCCTTCGTCCTGGCCAATAACGAAGTCATCAAGATTGAGGAAAGCAGAAGGCTTGCGGGGTTGGAATCTTATACTGGCGCCCTGCTTGGCGCACATAACACCTTTATAGCCCTTCCGCAGATACTGGCTACAGGAGTATCGAGTTTGTTGTTTGAGATCCTTAATGCTACTGGACTCTCTAGTTCTCTTGGCGATCTTTTGTGGGTTTTCTCTATAAGCGTTTGCATGTCTTTGATATCCGCGTACCTGCTTTGGAAGCTGTAAGAGGACGGTATCAAACAAATCAAAGAAACTGTAAGAGGCTGCGCTCCAAGGAGCAATCGCGAGGTATACAAGAGGTTGTATTTGATAAGAAGCTATCTACTCTGCTTACGTAGTATTTATTTACGTGTCGGCGAAAGGTTATGCCGGGGTATTTAAGCGCGTTGGCTGAGCGCGCTGCCTGAGCGCCGCTTGGTCTGAACGTAGTTCAGATAGTGCGCGCGCAGCTTAACCCGAGATTCCCTCGAGGAGCTATCCAAAGGGCGTTCAGCCCGTTACAGAAATAAGGCTATAAAGCTTAGAAGAAAGTAGAGGAAGAGGCTACTGTCTAAATGATGAAAAGTAGCTTATTTAACAAAGAGCATTTAGGGAAGAAAATTTGGTTAATAGATAGTTGGTTAAAAGTAGTTAAAACAAGTTTATAACTTCAAAATTATGTGGTAATACAAGCTGTAACGGCTGAGCTACCAACACGACCCATGTCCGAGAAGAGTCCGAATCAGGTCTTGATTAGGTCTAGCGGGAACACTAGGATAAAGAAAACCTGAACCTCTGTAATAGCTTACTCTGTAGTTTTTCAATATCCTTTCGTACAAGGCCTAAAGGTGTTTAATTAGATTCTTAGATGTCTGAGTCCCACGCACTCCTATATGCCTCTGAGTGACCTTACCTCCAAAACGAATCCGGTTCTTCTTGCCTGTGCCGTTGCACCAGTCAGGTGGTTTATGTAACGGGCTGAACGCCCTTTAGATAGCTCCTCGAGGGAATCTCGGGTTAAGCTGCGCGCGCACTATCTGAACTACGTTCAGACCAAGCGGCGCTCAGGCAGCGCGCTCAGCCAACGCGCTTAAATACCCCGGCATAACCTTTCGCCGACACGTAAATAAATACTACGTAAGCAGAGTAGATAGCTTCTTATCAAATACAACCTCTTGTATACCTCGCGATTGCTCCCCGGAGCGCAGCCTCTTACAGTCTAACAGTGGAGCGAGCCTAAAATTAAGTAACCCCGGTTATAACCATATCTATTTCTTTATCTCTCAGTGTGTATTTAGATTAGTTTGTTTTGTATTATTTATATATGCTAGCCGCAATTTGCTCGTATTCTACGCGCACGCTATTCGGTGGTGACCGTCAGAAACTTGCGCGCAACATCGGCAGAGATAGAGGCCACGCTATCACCTTTAAGGATTCGCAGTACAGGCACATCTAGATTTAAAGCCTTATAGAACCAAGTGCGGATCTCAACAGCGATAAGAGAGTCGAGGCCGAGAGAGATGAGCGACCGGTCCGGCTTAACCGAGTTAGGCACCATTTGAAGCATAGTCTCTAGGCCGTTAGCAAAGGCAGTCTCAATGGCCGCGGCGGCTTCCTTTTCCGATATGCCTGCGCTTAGCTGGCGCTTAAGAAGATCGTGCTGGCGCTGTGCGGATCCCGAGCCCGAGGAGCCTGCTGCCGCCGATACATCACGCGAGTCAAGAATGTAATGTGCGAAACGAGGGTTAGAATAGAATGGCGGACGGATAATGGCTTGGTCGCCGTCGTCTACAAAGGGGTCGATGCCAGTAATAATGTTCCATGAGCGGCCATAGCACCGGTCCGGGTGGCTATTAGCTACGGCCTCAGCGAAGAGGTAGTGTAGGTCACGTTGAGACATGAGCTTTAGTGAGAGCTTGCCTAGGTGCTCTTTAAAGCGGCGGTCGCTGCGCGCGACGTAGCCGACGTCGGTGACGAAGCCAATGTGCATGACGGACGCAGGCAGACGGGACCTACGCCGGCGGGCGCACAACCCCTCCATAAATAAGTTGGCGGCGTGATAATTTGCCTGGCCAGCATTCCCAAACACACTAGCTAAGGAAGAGAAGAGGATAAAGAAGTCGAGTTCCGGGCCGTTAGTGCCAAACACTTGGTCGAGGATAGCGGAGCCAGTAACCTTAGGTGCCAGCACTTTATTTAGCACGTCGGCCGTAAGATCAGAAAAGAGTTTATCCTCTAGCACCATAGCGGCGTTGCAGACGCCTGCAATAGGCGGAAGCTCGGTGGCAATAGTGGCACACACGCTGTCTACGGAGCGCCTGTCGGACACATCCATACGACACACGCGGACAGTGGCTCCGAGTTGGCTCATTTCCTCAAGCCAGGCGGTGTCAACAGTAGCATTGCGGCTGGTAAGCACGACCTGGCGCGCACCATTCTCGACCATCCATCTACAGAGGGAACGTCCCAAGTCTCCGGTCATGCCGACAAGTAGATAGGTCCTGTCTGGGCGAAGCAAGCTCTTAATGTCGAGGGGCCTAACAGCCACAGTCATGTCTTGGCGTGTCCAGTCGACAATGGTGGGGTAACGGCGGGCGGCGCAGACTGCGCCTGCCAGGTCCTGCACGTGAACTGTAGTGGGTGTCGTTAAGGGGGCGAGGGCAGTATTTGGTACTGCGGCAGCACTAAGCACGGTAGCATCAAGACAGGAGGTGTCGAGATCAGGCTCACTAAGCTGGTAGACGGTTGCGGCGCACGGAAGGCTGGCGACAAGCGCAGGTGGTAATGTTGGGCTAAGGGCGATAAAACAAGCGATGTCCTGCGGCACAAGTGGGCGTAGCGCTCGCTCTGTAGCATACCAATGAAGCGAAAGCCAGCCTGCGGGAACGGCCGTCGTGTTAGCAGTAGCAAGCAAAATTGACTTGCCCGCTTGCTTAGCTTGGCTTGCGATTGCAGCGGCAAGGCCATCTGCGCCGGGCTCGTAGACCAGGGTGCGGCGGTGGGCGGGTGCATGTTGGACAATATACTGGGCAAGCAGCTGGGTGGCTACGTGCAGCAGCAGCGTCGCATCCGCCTCTACCTGGCTTGCAGGAGGCATAACGAAGACGCTCTGGACTATAATAGAGGTTGCGTCTACGTCGGATACGGCAATGGCGATTTCCGACGCACCTCGTATGTTGCCCATACATAGGAAGCAACGCGTGCCCAGCGCAGTCGAGTAGTGAACGTCGACGATGCGTGCGCCCTCGACGGAGGCTAAGGGCGCCGCTTCGCGCAAGCCAAGCGGGCCGTTGGCGCCAAGGATGGCGCCAAGCTCAACCCGCGCGGTATTCTTGGCGACGCGGCGCAGGACTGGCTGGCGCCTGGCGGTTACACGATCGTTCATGGCCTCGTCAGGCACGATGCGAGGCACCCACAGCTTGTCGCCTACCAACCGCAGTTCCGGCTCCATTGTCCACCGCGCCTGGACAGCGTCCGACCGACCCGCAGCGACAAGGCGCAGGAACACGGCGGCCACCGAAACCGGCGAGGCATTATGAGTATCGACGCTGAGGAACTGCAGCGCGAGATGTGGCAGCTCGGCCGGCAGTGAGCGACCGAGACCGACGACCATGTTGGACATGGGACTCGCATCAGCGGCACCGCTCGTGAGCCAGAGCACCCGGCGTGCCTGTGCAAATAGCTGCTGCAGCTTGCGCAGCCGGCAGTCGGTCATAGGGTCAGCGAAGAGCGGCGCATCGAGCTCCGTTAGACAGAGGACTGAGGGGATTGCCTCGATGCTGTCGAGCTCGTCAATCGTGTCCACGACGACCGTCTCGCTCCACTGCGTAAGCAGCGCCTGCACATGCTGCCTCAACTTAGCCGCAGCCGGGCTCGCGCCGCCGACAACTAGAAGGCGCTCCCCCGAGAAGGTGGGCGACGCGGCCAGCGGGTCCCGGAGGACGGCCAACGGCTCGTCGACGGCCTGGGTGACTATAACGGAAAAAGTGTGCTTAGGCAGGTCCGCGAAGTCGTACGTGACAGCGTCGACACCAGAGAAGTGCGCGCGCCGCAGCAAGCTGTTCCACTCACTGACCGACACGCCCGGCTGGAAGCGTCGGCCGTCATCGACACCGAGCCACCAGCCAGGCAGCGCGCCCATGATGTACGTTGCTGCCATAGCGTCGCCCGTCGCCTCCATGAGGATCAGATAACCGCCAGGCTTGAGCAGCGACCGCGTGTGCTGCATCGTCTCGGCCAAATTACGCGTCGCATGCAGTACGTTGGCAGCGACGATGACATCGTACCCGCCCTCCTCGAAGCCCTGGCTCGCAACGTCCTTTTCAATGTCGAGCACGCAAAACGTCATCTTGTGCACGTGATCGGCAAACTTGTCCGCCGCGCGCTGGAAGAAGCCCGACGAGATGTCCGTGTATGTATACGACGCGTAGCGCGAGCCGATGCTGTCAAAGATGCTGCGTGTTGTCCCGCCAGTGCCCGCGCCGATTTCCAGAAATTTTGCACGTGGGTATTTGTGCGCCAACTGCCGTGTGACGCGCGCAATCGACCTATTCAGCCGGCGTGCAAAAGCACTCTCCATGTAGAAGCGGTTGAGCATATTGGCTTGCATCATCACTTCGAGTATCTGCGTCTTTCCGCGCACCACCGACACCAGCTGCTCGCTGATGGCACGCATCAGTTGTAGCTCAATCTGGCCGGGGAACTTTGTGTGCAGCTCGTCGATTGTTTCCCGTGTGTCCTCCAACCAGACCTCTTGCACCACGGCGTTTCGCCCGCACCGGATTTCTTCTAGCTTGACGGCAATGGCCTCGAAAAACCGTCGATGGTGCCAAGCGAGTGTCTTAATCTCCTCGGCTGAAACGCTACCGACGAGGTCCCGGAAGTAGAAGAGGGCACTTCTTTCCATAGTGTGAATCAATTCGCGCGCCTCAACGTCCTCCTTATTAGTCTCCTCTACATCTATCACCCCACTAGTAATGTCCATATCCCACACCGTCCGTGAGAAGAGTCGGCTGTCTTGGCTAGGCGTGTCGTCAGCAAGGAGCTTCCAGGATAGGCCTTCGACTTGGATGCTAGTGGCGGTGCCCGAGGAATTAAGCACATGGACATCGCCGACCATGTCAGATGTGGCCAAGTGGGTGACGAAAGCGTCAATATCCGTTGCTGCGCCTGGGCGTGACAGTCCTCTTAGTTGATTCGGGTCCACGATGAGGCGGTGCAGCCTCGTCGGCAGAAACAGCGTTTCAACGGCATGCTTAGTAGCCGACGCTAGCGGTATGAGATTGGCTTGGAAGGCGAGGTCTAGAAGGGCTGGATGCACAAAATACTTATCATCGTCATTGTCGTCCTGGCCCTGCCAAGTAGCGGTTGTTCGTGCGTGGTCCTGACTACGCTCAGCGCGAGTGAGCCCCCGGAACAGGCCTTGATAGTCGAGGCCTAGGCTCTCCATGGACGTGTAGAAGCTCTTGACATCTACCACTGACATTTGACAATCAGTAGGCTCGACGGGTGGAAGGCTAACATCATGCCTATCTCCCACGTGGACGACAATGCGGCCGCTGAGTGTCTTTCTCGAGGCCCCGGATGCCTCGTCTACAAAGGTGTAGCTGCTGAACTCGGCCTCCATCACGTCCTTTTCTGCACCAGCCTGGTTCAATACTTTCAATATAAACGTCGTCTCAATTCCAGGAGAGCCTTCTTCGAGGACAATCGAGTGGTGAATAGTTACATCCCTAAGCTCAATGAGTTTGGCAGAGCGGTCCGACTTGAGATACTTGGACGCCTCAATGGCCATGGTGACATGTGCAGCAGCCGGGAACAAAACCTGACCCTTGAAGCCGTGGCCACGTATCCAGCCCAACTCGCTTAGTCGTAGGATGTTGCGCCACCGCATCTCATCATCAGTATCGTCTGGAAGCCTGCGTCCAAGGAGCTCATGTGGAGCGTTCTTGCGGAGCCGGTAGTTGCGAGAAATGCGCCCCTCTTTCCAGTATGCCTTGTCGTGGTCCCAAGGATACGATGGGAGGCCCTTGAGCATCCGTGGCGTCGCTGTTTTCGAGGCAAATGCTCTATCGTAGCCCTCAAAATCAACAAAAGAGGGGCCAAGGGTGACCCATACGCGACCAAGGCCGTAGGAGAAAGTCTCGATTGCGTCTTCACCACGACGTAGCAGACTAAGGTAGGGAGGAGACGAGTCGAGCACCGACTTCAGAACCTGGGTTACGGGACCTTTGAGCGCGGGATGAGGTCCCATCTCTATTACTACCTCAAACGGGCCACCATTCCAGATGGAATTCTCGACAGCTTCTGCAAACAGTACTGGCTTCACCATATTGTCGACCCAGTACTGCCCTTTAAGCGTGTCAAGCTCGCTGCCCTCCATCACCGCGTCTCCTAACACGCTGGAGCACCAAGTACAACTAGGATGCGGCTGATTGACGGTAATGTTGCACGCTTGTAAAGATGCTAGGTACGCCTCGGCGCATGGCAGCATGTGATGGGAATGGTACGCAGTATCGACCACAAGCTGCCTGGCGAACGTCTTCTCAGCGTCGAAATGCGCCTTGGCTTCTTGCACGGCATCAAGATCACCAGAGATGGTAACACTAGAAGATGAATTGCTTGCCGCTGGGCTGATGCGTCCCGCCCACTGTGGTTTTGCGCAGAACTCAGCCGCCGCTTCGTATGATATGGCCACGGCGACCATACCTCCTTGCTTTCCACCGAGCCCACAGGCTAGACTTGCGTAGTATCCTCTGTAGTACGCAATAGCCATGGCATCTGCCGAGGATAGAATACCAGCAGCATATGTGGCTGCAATCTCACCGGATGAATGGCCAACCGTGGCGTTGAAACGAACGCCCGCAGCAGTAGCGAGGTCGACCATGGCAATTTGCAATGCCGTGCATAGTGGCTGGCTCAGCAAAGCCTCATTCAGGCGTGAGATTTCTTTGGGCGCCAGCAGCTCTTGTTTAAGAGACCACGAGGGTGGATCGGGTAAAGCAGCCAACGCAGCCTCGCTGCGTTCGATGGACTCGGCAAACAGTCGGCAATTATGGATCAGAGACGCGCCCATGGTGGCCCACTGAGCACCTTGGCCTGTGAAGACCCCAAGGACGGCCGGCGCATCATCCGGGTAGAGGAGTTGTGGACGAGAGCCAGCGCTACTGGGATCGGCAGTCTCTACAAAAGCATCCATATGCTGGAGAAGAAGGTCGCGTGATGGGGCTGAGAAGATGTGCTTGACATCGAATAGGCTGCGCTTTTTCCGAAGAAGCCATGCCAGATCGTCGAGGCGTAAGCTTGGGTTTGACCGTATGTGCTGCGCGTGCTCCCGAATCATGGCCACCAAGGAAGAGGACGAGCATGCGGAGAAGAGTAGCGGTCCATGGGGAAAAGCTTCTTCTTCTGCATCTTGTCTCACGACCGGCTCGGCATCGTAACTTTCGAGGATGGCATGAGCGTTGGTACCACCGAAACCGAAGCTATTGACGCTGGCTCGTCGGCAAGAATCTGAAGTCTCTGGCCACGCCATGCCAGACTGAAGGATCTCGAGATTTGAGTAGTAGGGCTCGATGGCTGGGTTCAGTTCGTTGAAGAGCAGATTGGCGGGAATGGTGCGATTTTGAATGGCAAGGGACGCCTTGAGCACGCCGGCCAGTCCAGAACAGCCCTCTAGATGACCGATGAGGGTTTTTATCGAGCCGACGTACATTTTGCTTAAGCCTTTATGCTGCCTTTCTGCTGGGAAGAAGGTTTCAGAGATGGCCTGCGCCTCGATGGGATCTCCGGCTGGTGTGCCTGTGCCATGGCACTCGAAGAATTGACAACGATCTACAGTTGGATCGAGGCCAGCATTTTGATAGGTGGATCGTATGAGCTCCGCCTGCGCTGAGGCACTAGGCATTGTTATTCCCTTGGTGCGTCCATCCGAGTTGACCCCCGTCTCCCGAATCACGCTCTCGATGTGGTCACCGTCAGCTATAGCGTCGCTGAGCCGCTTGAGGAGGACTGCTGCGCAGCCTTCTCCTCTTGCATATCCGTCTGCCGTCTTATCCCACATGCGGGATCGAGAGTCCGGTGAGAGCATATGCAGTTTTGACTCTGAGATGTACACTGCGGGATCGAGTATCAGGTTTGCGCCAGCTACTATGGCGGTCTTTGATTCGCCATTCCGCAAGTTCTGCACCGCCTGGTGTAGCGCGACCAAGGAGCTTGAGCATGCTGTGTCAATCGTCATGGACGCTCCCCTGAGGTCAAAAAAATATGAGATCCGGTTAGCGATGATGCTCCGGGCTGTTCCTGTTGCGGCATATGTTGGCAGGGTTTCCGTATCACGCATTTGGAGGTCCCACCAGTCTGCCGTCATGAGCCCCACGAAAACAGAGGTCTGCGAGCTGCGAACGTCCTCTACAGAGCCCGCGGCCTCCATGGCCTCGTAAACGGTTTCGAGGAGGATGCGCTGTGCGGGATCCATGCTCTCTGCCTCGAGAGCATTGATTTGGAAGAAGGGGGCATCAAATGCGCTGATATCCTCTGAAAGAAGGTAAGACTTGTTCTTGACGTCTGTGCTGCCGTGGAAGCTCCCATCCTTGTTGTAAAAATTGGAGAGGACCAGCCTTTCTTCGGGGATATCGGTCAATACATCCCGTGGTTCTTTCAGCAGATCCCACAGCTTCGAGGGGGATGAGGCGCCGCCTGGAAACCGGCATGCCGATCCTATGATGGCGATGGGCTCTTTCAGGGATTCCATGTTGGAAATTTCGCGCCGAAGGATAGAGTATCAGGTTCTCCGAAGGCCGCCCGGCAAGTTGCTTGGAAGAGCAATAAAAATAAAAACAAGATATGGTCAGAAATTGGCGTTCAAGAGTTAAACAACAGCCCACAGCGGTACACCATCCTTCCTCATTAAGAGTGAATATCGATGCGTGTGTATTTACAAGTTCAGACCCTAAAGTTTCCGGAGTCCTTTCGGCTCCACAAGAATTGTGCAGATACCGACATGGTAGTTAAGGGTAGAGCTGGAAACGCCTCTTATTGGCTAGAAATGCGTGCGGCGGCCAGGATATAGGCATCAAGACTTTTTCTGTTCGGCTAAAATCGAAAGATTCCACGAAGTGAGCTAACCGATTTCGCTATCCTCATAAACAGTCATCCGAGCGGGAATATCCGCATGAACTTCCGTCTCGAATGATCTAATGCTCTTTTCGATCTTGCTCGCCTTTTATCCGCCGAGTTTCTCCTTGATATCAATAAGTCATATCTTAAATCGAACAAGCGACTAAATCTCGTCCTCCCTCTTTTTCAGTCTCGCGTCACTTTCGCGATCCTGTAGACAGCGACAATGTCGGCTCTATGGGAGAATTTAGAAAGACTAGAAGCGCACTCTGAGACGATATTTTGTCTAACCCTCGCAATCTTCTCCCTCGTAGCCATAGCCCGGACGGTAACGCTTTCGGTCTCGCGTTATGTAGTCTTTAAGAAGAACGTTCTTGGGTCTTTAAAAGTGGTGAGTAATGCATATATGCGCTGCGATATCGTCTCCTATAAACAATTGACTTGGGCGGGAGAAGAAACTTCCAAAAGATAAGAGAGAGAAGTGGAATGAGTGTTTATACAGTTACACTTCTGACTCTTTTGCATTTGCTGTGAGCGACGCTGAAAAGTTCTTATCCAGGTATCCACGGGCGTATATGCGCTATCAAGCACATTTACGCTTATTCTCTTACTTTTCCATGACGACAAGGAGGATAATGGCGTTATAGCCATGGCATATTCGCTGTGTTTCGCGTCCTGGTGCATCTGTGTCACATCTAGGGTAGAGCATGTGAAGACGGTCCGGCCCAGTCATTTCCTGCAATTCTTCGCGCTCTTGCTCGTCCCATACCAGGTATATTGGGTGCAGAGAATCAAAGGCTACGACAAGACCCTTCTCAGCGCTTCCGCATACGTACATGCAATTGCTTTGGCCTTGTTGATGTGTATCGAGTCGTGCGATAAGAGGCACCTCTTTGTGTCTGAATCTGATCAGCGCTTGTCTGCGGAGGAGACGTGTAGCTTGTTTGAGCTCAGACTCTTTTGGTACCTTAACTCTCTCTTCTTGAAAGGTATTTCTTCTTCTTTTTTCTGCTCTCTCGCCCTTCCTTTGTTATTCTCCGACAGAATATTTGACCGAGTATTTTAGCGTACCAGTACACTATCGCACTGGAAGATGTGCAAAAGATTGATGCACAGCTAGTATCAGAGGACATTATGGAACGATTCAGGGTCCGCTGGTCGCGGCTTAGCAACCAGTCAGGACGCCACGCTCTATTACAGTCTATATTTGCAGTTCTGTGGAAAGACATGTGCATAGCAGTTGTTCCTAGGTGAGTCTCTCATTTCTCCACTACAATGTCAGCATCATAACACTTTGCAGGGCACTGCAGCTCGGTATAATATTAACTCAGCCTTTCCTTATATCCGCAATGCTTGTTCAGATCCGCGACCCAGACGGCAATTCCCATGTGAGGGATTGGATGATGCTTGGTGCCTTTGCTGCAAATTTCCTTCTCTCTGCGATCTTTTCTTCGTGGTACTCGCACAGCGTTGCTCGGTTCACAGTTAAGCTTCGCTCCCTTCTCATCTCCGCCATCTACGACAGGGCACTTCGAGCGAATAGCCGAGAGGCCGACGTCGGCTCCGCAACCGTACTTATGAACGTCGATCTAGAAAAGGTTCTAGAGGGTATGAAGTATGTGCACGAGATCTGGGCAGTCCCAATTGGCATCGTAGTCTGCTTGTACATGCTATTCAGGAATCTGGGCTTGGCCTTTGTGGTACCGTTGATCATCGTCACTCTAGCTGCTGGAATGACGTGGGATATTGGAGATAACATGAGTGCACGCAATCTTAACTGGGTGACTAGAACGGAGAAACGTATCACGACCATGTCTAAAATTGCCTCGTCCCTCAAGGAAGTTCGTATACTCGGATTGACTGAGAAACTTCACAAGACCATGACTACACTAAGAGTCGACGAACTGGTTGCCTATCGGTACGGCTAAATATCTGCAAAAAATGTCTACAAAATTCCCACTCACCTCTTTCTTTTCAGGTCCACATCGAGCCTTTGGACTTTCGTTGTTAGTAGTGGTAAGTTCTCCAGCGCTCTGGGGCCTCGTTTGCGATTTGACCTAACATATTATAGGTTTCGCCATGTTCCCAATTATGATTTTTGGCACGGTGACTGTCGTCTCTATAACAAGCCTGCGGGGTGGAGTTCCTATTGACTATGATGGGCTCTTCACCTCGCTCTCTGTGCTCAAGTTGATTGCGTCCCAGATGCTGCCAATGCTCCAAGAGATTATAACTTTCCAGGGAGCCGCGGCATCTTTCGATCGGATGCAGGCGTATCTTGTAACACAGGCGCAAGAAAAAGACATGGGCTACCTTGAAGAGAGCCCAAGGCCATCTGAAGATTTTCAAATTGCCGATCTCGACGACTTCGAGCTCCAAGAGACTTTTTCGCGGCCTACACGCAACAAGGCGTTCAATATTACAGATGCTTCGTTTGGATTCAGCTACGCACAGCCGTTGCTACATGGCATAACTCTCACCATAGAGGACGACTCATTCACCATGATTATCGGAAAAGTTGGCTCAGGGAAGTCACTAATATTGCAGTCGCTCATAGGCGAGATGACGAAGCTTGAAGGAGTTTTCGAACAAAGCCACTCTCACGTCGCTTATTGCGCTCAAGCGGTTTGGCTGCGTAATGTTTCTGTACTAGATAACATCCTAGGAGAGAGCGATTATGAAGAAAGCTGGTACAAGACCGTGGTCCACGCGTGCGTGCTCGAACAAGACTTCGCAGAGCTGCCAAATGGAGATACAACCTTGGTAGGATCTAGTGCCATGGCACTTTCGGGAGGGCAGAAGAATCGGGTTTCCCTTGCGCGGGCCCTCTACTCGCGGAGACGTGTAGTCATTGTCGATGACATTCTCTCTGGGCTGGATAGCACCACGGAAAAACTCGTCTTCTCGCGCGTCTTCGGCCCCGAAGGCCTACTCAGGCAAACAAAGTCTACAATCGTGCTTGCCACGCATTCTGTCCGTTGGACAGCAAAGTCGGATAAGATTGTCCTTATGTCCGAAGGCGGTATCGTTGCCCATGGATCCTACGAAAGCC
>JALPSE010000404.1:0-10725 GCA_030558545.1 Bipolaris gigantea | reverse complement strand
GAAGAAGAAGAAGAAGAAGAAGAAGAAGAAGAAGAAGAAGAAGAAGAAGAAGTCTCCGCGGAAGAGCAGAGGCCGCTCGTTCACAACGCTACTTTGGAGACTAAAAAGAATGAAGCAGCTGACATTGTGACTGTAGCTGAAGTAGAGACAAAAGATTACAGGCGAAAGGGCGAAGCTGGGACGCTGCTTTACTACCTTAGGGAAGTTGGCAAGTCGCGTACGGTCATTTACCTTGTATTGATGACCTTGGCCTACACTTTGAACGCAGTCCAATTCATATGGGTGCAAAAGCTTCTAAAGGATAGTGTTTCGGTTGTTCGCTTTTGCCGAAGCATCAGTATATTCACCGCCATCAGCATGATGGCTTTTTTCCTTGTTGGAATCTTTTTGACCTACTTCTTCCTTGTCCTTTGCCCTCGCTCGGGCCTGCGCATGCACGCGAAGCAGCTCGCCGTGTTTATGAAGGCCCATTTTACTGCAGTCGTTACCAAGGATGTTGGCGACATTATAAATCTGTTTTCTCAGGATACCGTCATCGTAGACAGGCTCCTCCCTATCTTGTCCCTTAACATATCAACAGGTCAGACATAACACTTTGAGAAATGTAAAACCGCAATGGCTAACGCTATCCACAGGCTTTGTCGAGCAAGCCAAAAACTGCATCATTCTGACTGCCGCGACTCCACCTATCTTGTTCGTCATACCTTTCTTTGTCGCCGTTGGGTATGCAGTCCAACACTTCTATCTTCGTACTTCGCGCCAACTCCGTCATCTAGACCTGGAAGCCAAGGCACCACTATGCACCAACTTTCTCGAAACGCTTTCGGGAAGTGCCACTATCCGGGCGTTTGGCTGGTTCGCGCCGTTTGAAAGCCGAAATAGGAAGCTCTTGGTTCAATCACAAGCCCCATATTACCTCCTTCAGGACACCCAAAACTGGCTAGCATTGGTTCTTGACTTGATGGTTGCTGCCATTATATCCATCTTAGTGGGCCTGGCACTTGTATTCCGTGCCAAGATAGATCCTGCGTTTGTTGCACTTGCTCTTGTTGGAGTAGTAAGTCAAAGTCGACTACGATCCTCTTTCTCCTTCAGTCTAGAAACGAAACTAATCAGTTGTAGATGGATCTAGGCTTTGGTATTCGCATCTTAGTTCTCGCCTGGACGGAAGTTGAGACAGCAATGAGCGCCGTCACCCGCATCAGGCTTTTCTTAGATAACACCAGTCAGGAGCCCGTCTCGTACTCTGACTTTTCTGATTCGCTCTGGCCAAGACACGGCGCTGTTCAATTCCGCAACGTCTCCTCTTCCTACACACCTGACACCAATGCGACAGCCACTCTTCGCAGTATTGACTTCAAGATTGGCGCCGGCGAAAAAGTAGGTGTCTGCGGTCGTACCGGTAGCGGCAAGTCGTCGCTTGTTGCCACCCTCCTCGGCCTCATGCACCAAACGACTGGCGAAATACTGATCGACGGCATCTCAACTACAACGCTTCCACTATCCACGCTGAGGACAAGGATAATCTCTCTAACACAGGAGCCCTTCTTTCTAGAGCGGAGCGTGCGGGAAAACCTAGTACCATGGGCGCACACATCTGGCCTTTACAATGACGCGGAAATTGAGCAACAGGGTACGACGCCCTCGGACGACGATATGGTTTACGCGTTGCAAAAGTGCGGCATCTGGGAGAAGCTAGAAGCAGCAGCTCCAGAATCTGAGTCGGGACTAGCAGTCGGCTTGGCAACGGTGGACAGCTTGTTGAGTGAGGGCGAAAAGCAGCTGTTCTGTTTAGCCCGAGCCATCTTGCATCCAGGGAAGCTCGTACTTTTGGACGAAGCCACAAGCCGGTAAGTTCTTGGCCCCAATTCTCTTTCTCTTTTGCCCTATATCGCAAACCTCCACATCAATCCCCTTGTCGATTTTCTTCATTTCACGTCAAATCTATTTTGTTTCCTTGTACTGATCAAGTTTACGATTGCAAAAAAACAGCGTCGATGCCAACACCGATGCACTCATGCAGGAAATCTTCCGCACTGAGTTTGCAGATAGAACTATCATTGCCATTTCCCACCGTCTAGCTGCAATCATGGATTTCGATCGGATCATCGTCATGGATCACGGCTGTGTTGCGGAAATCGGTTCCCCCAAGTCCCTATTAGCTACACCGGGGAGTTTGTTCTCCGTACTGGCCAAAGCGCAGGAACTTGTACCTGGGAAAGAAGGGCGTTAGAGCACACGATTAAAGTGTGGTAAGTGTTCCGTTTAAGTATATATACATACGCAGGTATTATGTACGTAACAATAGACTAGCTATCCTCGAAAACTATACGCTATAACCTCGTATTGTTGTATGCTGTTATGCAAAAGCTTGGCGTCATACATGGTAGGGTTTTCAGCTAACTAGTAGAACACGTTGGAAAAGATGTTTTATTAAGCCTCATCCATTCAATGTTCTTTATTCTTAATGCTTGAATACTAGACAATCGAGAATGGGTACACGTCCGAAAACGGGACGCAATGCAGGATCGGTAATATGGGAGGCGGATGGTTTGCCCGTGATGTTTAAACAGTGATCTATGTGCTCTTCCTCGACAACATTGCTAGTCACGGCCCATAACTCGTGGTTCAAGAGCTTCATACGCTTCTCGAGCGTGTATATGCAGTGAAGATAGTGAAAAGTGCCGTGGGAGTAAATGAGCTCGTAGTTGCCTCCTAACACATAATCCAGGTCTGCTTTATGGAGGCCGTCCGGGTCGGAATACATGGATATATTAAGTTTCTGCCACTCGGAAATATACTCCTCATACATGGCATGGTCGAGGCACTCAGGCCGCACCCACGCCCCAATTATATAGTCGAAAACACATCCATTGCCTGGACCTTCTGCTGCGCTGGCTCCGCACGAGCCCAGATTGATGGGTACCGGGAGTGACCGGTAGGAAGATTTTGCTCCGAGGTGATATGCGCCTGCCGTGACGATCGACACTAGTACCAGCAGTGAAAGTGCAAGCACCAAAGTGCCAACCTGACTCATTGCTCGCCACAAAGCAGGCGTGAAACAGGGCAGCTTTTGGCGGACAAAAGTCGCCCCAGAAAGGCCGTCCGGGTGAGATTTCTCCTCGTCGGAAAGTCGCTCATCGTTGGCGTCGGAGAGCAGCCTATAATTTTCTTCCATGGTGGGTCCCAAACTGGAAGGAAAGAGGGTTCAAGCCGGAGATTTGGCGCAAAAGCAGGTGAAGAACTTGGAGAAGACTACAATGTGGTGCGATACTCTTAATTTTGGTTTCGTTCCTCGTGCGGTAGTACCTCTTATACCAAGTAAGGGGGGGGGACGGAATAATTACCCGAATTGCCGCTGCTCCAACCAGCATCTTATTTTCCGCCTAATTTACCGATCTTATTTTAGGAGGAGTCCAATACTACCATCTCCGTTGAGTAAAACCAAATTCTGCCTGTCGTTCTTCAGCAGGCTACCGCATCAAGTGTTCAAATTGAAGTACGGTTAACGTCTTGTTTGCTACATTCATACCCAGCCTAATCCAGGATTGCCCTCCTTCAAAAACAGAAGAACCTTGTGCTATTCGCAGAATTACATCCATACCAGGAACACATAGCGCGCGTAGATTTGCATCGACAAAGGCCAAAAAAAATATGTTCACACGGTCGAAGAAACGGAAGGACACGTCACGCCCGTTTGCAAGCGACCCAACCCATGTGCCATTGCTAGCACATGAAGAAGAACAAGATTACGAAAACAAAATAACTGGTGAATCCA
Source organism: Bipolaris gigantea (assembly GCA_030558545.1). NCBI lineage: Eukaryota > Fungi > Ascomycota > Dothideomycetes > Pleosporales > Pleosporaceae > Bipolaris > Bipolaris gigantea. The sequence continues at coordinate 6,947 of JALPSE010000404.1, read as the reverse complement.
AACGATTCGTATCCTGGGCCGCCATCCTCGGCGTTCTCGTGCTATGCACAGTAGCAGCTTCACTGGTAACAGTCGGCACGAGCAGTCTAGAGCCATATGCCTATGAGCGGTATGACGCGCGCAGGAAAAGATGCGGCGAGACGGCCCAAGAGGCAACGATACGCGGTTGCCATTTCGACCCTATTACATTCTCCTGGCTGCCGTCCGACTGCGTCGACCACGGCTTGATCGATGAGTTCCGTGCCACGGGCTGGACCTTGTATGCAGAGCGGAATACAACGGCCACACTGGCCGAAGAGGACTGGGCCAAGGGTTTGGACGAAAGAACGCAGGCTTGGCTTGACAAAAAGGGCTATGTCCTTCATTGTGTTTACATGTGGAAGAGCATGCATCGCGCTATTGCATTGGGGAGAAGCCTTCCCACGGTCTTAAGTTCGGAAGCTGAGACCGATCTTTGTAGTCAGATATTACAGGATCACCAGTCAGCAGATGAAGTTACTTATAAAGTTGCTGTACAGTTTCCAGCATGTTAGAATGTAGTACACTACCTTGCGTAGCAGGTTAAATACACGCTTACTCTACAACAAAGTATATTGGAACATTCCATTAGTCTAAAATTAAACTGATAGAATTTTCCAAGTTAAGATCACAGTAACAAATTGTCTTAGAGCCTCCTTTATGCGCTACAGTATACTATACGCCTAATCTGTCTTACAATGGACACCTTAAACAAGCGATTGCGGTGCGATAACGGGAAGCGTGGCCGATCTGGGCATGAGCAAAAGAACGTTTGAGAGAGTAGAAGCTATAGCCGTAATGCTTTCATGCGAAAAGGTTGTTGGAGAATAGGATAAGCTGATTTCGACTTTATCTGATCGTTCAAGAGAAACACTGAGGTCAAACTATAAAAGAGCCGTTAGATTTAATCGCTTCGAAACAAGCCTGTATTATGATTACCTCTGTGTAAGATTTTCTGCCAATGAGTGATAGGCGGACCTTATCGTTGCTGATGCTGTCGAGGTGCAATGGTCGAAAAAAGACGGTGGTGTTGAAAAGACGCTGTCGCCGCATTCCAAGTGCGTCGTAAATGCTCCCGAGCGAGGTTGTTTGGTGAGCTGTGCTGGTGAGATACTGGGTTTGGATCCCTTTAATGAGCTCAGCGGGTGACTGTGAAGGGCCCCGAATTTGTGTGCGGCAAACTAAGGTGTTGATGAGTGGTCCCATAATGCTTTCAACGTGCTTAATTGGCAGATCCCGCCCCGACGTCACGTAGCCGAATGAGACGTCCTTGCTTCCAGTATAGCTCTGGAGGACGAGGGCCCACGCTGCTTGTATCACGTTGAAGAGGGTGACATTCAGCTTCCGGCAAAAGGCATGTAGGACCGACGATCGTATGTTGGGTACAGGTACAGTCATTTGGATGGATTTTGATTGCTCAGAAAGAAGAGTCGATGGCGTAGGGAATAAACATGGCTTTACCCCTGCCAGCAGCTCCGTCCAGTACTGTAAATGGGCCTCGTCGTTGTCGCGTTGAAGAAAGGCAACGTAATCGCTGTACTTTGGCGCCGGTGCCCGTGGTAATTGTCTTGTATACGCACTGGCCAGATCCCGCATGATAATTGCTACTGAGAATGCATCGGTAAGAGTATGATCGATCTCAAGTCGGCAGTGAACACTCCGGCGATCCTTCGAGATGAGACTGAGACAACATGCCGGCCGCCTCTCGGAGAATTCAGTTGTAGTTGCGCATTCCCCGAAGTTTTGCAGCTCATAAACATCAGCTGTAGCGCACGATAGCACGATTTGGTCGGAAAATCTCCCGTAGTCCACGCTCTCCACGAATATGGTCCGCAGGATGGCATGTCGATCTACCACTTCCTGCCAAGCGTTGCGAACCAGTCTCACATCCACGTAATCGCCCTCTCGCATAGGCTCAATAGAAATCGTCGCAACGACGTTGTAATCTGGCGCTGAGGGCCCCATCTTGCTCAGCTGGATGCCCTCCTGGATGGGCGCGCACGGGTAGATGTCTTCCACCTCAGAAAGGTCAATTTCCGCCTCTTCAAGCTTTTCCTCCAGAAAGCTCTCTAGTTCGTCGTCGTCCATCCTCAGGAGAGAGAATCGAGGCTTTATAGTCTCTAGAACCATGGCTCTTACAAATGTGTTGGCGAATATCACCTTAGGTAGGAGGAAGCAACTTGTCTAGACTAGAGCAATCGTGAATGCTTCTAAAAGTATGCATACGAATGATAAGAAAGAGAAATAGAAAAGGAAGTTATTGCTAGTTTTTAAAGACTTGTTTACAGAGATTTCTATAGGGATAGGAAATAAGAAATAGTTAAAGAATAACCTAAGAGATTTGATTACTAATGTAGGAACCTACGCTGACATCTGTGCCAAGGCTTAGCTTACTAGGCTAGGTCAGCTGCGGTGACACCCGCCACAGGCGATTGCCGACGCTCAATACGATATTACCGTCCATACAATATTTTTCGTGCAACCCAGATAAATTCTTAAGTAACTACTCAACCACGCTAGGTATTATATTAATTTTTATACGCTAGTAATCCAACACTGCACATTAATGCTCATACACGCTGTAATTGATCGTGTATTAGTTTATGACTTAAATTGGCTGATCTGTTAGGCGTAAGGCTTATCAGATAATTGTTTCTCAGAAAAGAATGGCAGGTCACACCCCGACCTGCCGGGATCGGGTATTAAAATAAAAGACTTTACAGTCAAGGTAATGACTCGAAAGAAAGGTTGTGTTACAAAAACCTTAGAGCTGAAGCTCTGAGTTCTCCGTAAGCGAAGCCCCACTTTCGAGCCCAAAAGGGTCTTCTGGTAATACTACTAGCAATATATTTCTCCATAAGCATACGCCTATAGGTACACGTCCATTAGACGCAAAAACCATCTCAACTGAACTATGGTTGCAACGAAGGCAACAGAACAGCGAACTACGGTTGAGATGAGACAGCAATACAACGGACTATAGTTGCAATAAGATTACGCAGCGCACCGATGCCTACAAATTCGCCGTATCGTCTCCAGTCTGCCTCTCCTATCTTATCTCTCATCTCTCATCCCGACTACGAATTACCTTCCACTCTATATCTCTTGTTGCGACAATGCAGCTTTTCTCCCGGTTACGATCCTAACGGCGGCCATCTCACGCCAAGCTATTTATCCCAGTAGGACTCTCTCCTACTACGATGATTTCTTTTTCCTCTCCTCCACCTAAGCACATATTAAGAGACCTACAAAAATGTGTATCTATCTAGTTAGATTTCAACGGATCTGTGCCGGAATCGTGGTGTAGATCTATCCCTGATATCTGCATCAGCAGATCGGAGGGCAATTATACTGCCTTGATCGACCATACAGACACGCTCGCGGTGTACAAACTAAGCATGTGGCTGATTAATCGCGTCGAGGGACCGAGTGAGGATACTCGCAGCTGGCTAGAAAACAATATATGACAGATCGAAAAAGCCATTACCGCAACGAATCCTACGAAGGAGCAGAGGAGGTTTATAGAACGGTTTTGGAGCAAGGAGAGCCTAGTATGGATAGCGGCGACGCTCTATTTCGTCCTGGATTATCTGAAGGAGGTTGAGAGGGCGAAGCCGGAGCAAGTGGAATGATTTGTTGTAGGTGGTAGATCGGATGTGTCGTTCGAATTGACACTGTTGGCGCGCGACGATATCGATGGGTGTGGCTGAGGATAGCTACGTGATCTGCTGTCATTTAGTAATGAATCAATGAATTTTTTTCACGCAAATGTTTCTCTGAAGGCCGGGGCCAATTCGTTTTTTATATCATTACTACAATAACTTATATATCAGAAATGCTACCAGTTTTAACTGCGACCGTTATCTAGCTAAAAATCTAGCTAATTACTAATGATATTTCAATTTTCTCTATACTAAGCTCGATCAGTATAACGTTGCGCTATATAATATCTATAATATAGACGAGAAGGGCTTCTTACTCGGCTAGATCTGACTATTTAAAAGAATCTTTTCAAAGGCTATATAGGAGTAGAGATTAAGTTATAATTGTTAGGTATATCTGCGCTAATAAGACCTTAGTAGATCCTGCGATAATCTTAGAGGGAGCAGATAGTCTTCGTAATAAATTGCTGCGAGATTTAGAGGTAGAAAAACACTTGACCTTTTGCTATAGCAGTGTAACGGCGCAGGCAAGACTACTCGGATTTATATCGGCAGTAGTGTCACTCAGAGGCATATGGGAGTGCGTGGGACATCAAACGAGCCTTAATTCGAATAGACACCTATAGGCCTTGTACGAAAGGATATTGAAAGTCTACAGAGCTAGCTACAGAGAGTGTCTCTATATATACCCGTCTTGGTCGGATCCGATTCGGATCCGACTAGGACGAATAACTGATGAAGGGACGGTAGATACTTCCTCCGATCCGGCTCTGGGATTGGTCTGATACTTGGCGAGGCTGTAACATCGTTACAAGCAGCCTATTATAATAGAGTAATAATGAGCTCGCACTGGCTTAGATTGAGCAGATGTTCGATCGGCTCACAAAGGAGAAGGTAAAACGCGACTGTAGAATACTGCTTATCTATAGGTGTAGTAGTTACCTCACGCTGTCTTTTATTTAGTATTGCTATATCTGTTAAATATTAATCGTAGTATTTCCGCCTTACGCCACTTAGAGCCTCTAGCTACTCGACGTTGGCGTGTACTTACCTCTGGCAACTGCGTATAGTACTGTCAGATTTGTGATGGTATTTAAAGACTGGGAAAAACTGTGATAAAGAACTGTAATAATTGATGATAATGTTCTGTTTTTTGTTCTATTTGATCTCGTGTTCTCTAAAGTACTCAGGGGATCGCGGTGGATCGTGCGCGCTGAATAGTAATCATAGAAGCCGGGAGTTCCGGTCTCACCTCTAGGCTCAGCTGACCACCCGAAATATACCCATTTTCTGACAAGTACCGAACTTACTAATCTACTCTACAGCGATTAAGGGTTGCTAATAAGTAGAAAGTTAATTTCCTACACATATTTTAGGCGGCATATATATTTGCTTTCACAGCTGCTAATATACTAAGTAGTTTTCGTGCCTCTAGGATAAATCCGCGTGAGCCCGACGTTATAATAAAACGCTTTAAAATACTACTACCGCGAGCCGATATAGATACAGAAATCAGAGAGACAGGTAATAGAGATATGTAGTAAGAGCTGTTAAGATTATTTGCTGCTGCGGTGCTGGACGTATTAAAAACTACAGCTAAATAGCTTAAACGGGCGCTCTGTTTATTGCAGACTTAGAACAAGCTTTTGCACTATAGAAATGATGAACTGCGCACTAATATTACTACAAGAAAACGCCGCAAAGCTGAAAGAAAACTTCTTAATCTATAGCAGTACGAAGAGTATCACAGCACTGCAGTAATATAGAGCCCACGATTAGTAAGGCAGGCCAGAGCCTGTAAGGTAGCAGAATAATAGTAAGAGTATAAAAAAAACTCTAAAAAAACCCTAGATAGAGGAACGAGCTGTAGCACCTGCGAATAGAATATAGATAGTATAAGCTGCTCGTAAGCATCGCGAAATAGCCAAAGTGATACGGTAGTAGGAGCGGGCTGTAAGGGCTGCACAACTAGCTGCTGCGCGCGCTGAAAAGGCACGAGAACGCGCTGCTATAACCTTTTAAAAATCTCGCGATAGGTAGAATAAAGCTAAGCGAAAACCTTTACTAACTTAGAATATAAAAACAATAAAGCGGCGTCGTGTTGTAGAAAGTGAAAGTGGTGGTGGTGATATATCACCACCTGCGGCCGCAGTGAGCGGTTGCCCAGTAAATATCAGTAGACATGTATGAAATATACAACTATACTAGTATTTCACTAAAGAATCTCGCGATGATAGCGTTTTGGTAGTGACGGTCAAAAGCTTCATTTTTTTGGTGGGCACGCGTTTTGGTAGGGTGTTGCATGAAGTGAACTGTTGCACGCACTGACCACACGCAGTATTATTGTAAGGGGCTGCGCCCGTGAATAAAACACGTGATTGTATCACGTGTCTACTTCATGATACTTAGTCATGAAAACTTATTAGTACGAAAGAACCTAAAGCAAGAGTATTGTAAACCCAGAAGTACCATGTATGCTCAAGTTTTTGTTCACTGAATAACAACGCTGTATTTAAACTTGCTCTCAGCATGATGTATAAGAGATGACAATACTTCTTGCATCCGCAACTGCTCACAAGTATAAAGTAAGAGATGTCGTACAGTAGTTTTACTTTCTACATCTTTCTTCTTTTGCAACATAGTTCAAAGCAAACTCGTTCGAAGGTCTCTTAGCCCCTAACAATTATACTATATTGTAAGGGGCGCGACTTCGGGGAGTAGTCTTAAGCTCGTGAGAACAATTGGACAGGCCTAGGTAACAGGATTGTATTCGATAGAGAGCTAAACTCTCGGTTGTGTTGCTATTTATATACAACACTAGTTGCCTGGGTAATAATCGGGCCGAGAAGGTGAAATAAACGAGGTCGTGGACGCGTGTTAGAAGCGAAGGGCGTTCAGCCCATTATAATATTCTAGTACCTAACCTAAATATTTTGATCCGAATTTTGTTGGACATCACTGTCACATATGACATGTTGATTGAATGAAGAAAGCTTCTACGTATAACAAAACAAATCTGTTTTTATAAGAGATTGAAAATTGATATACAGTATCCGTGTGAGAGAGGCACAGCGAGAAGTAGCGGTAAAGGACAAGGGGGTTTTCCCGTTGCACCTTGCGGCCATGAATGTTAATAGGTAAGTTCGGCGTGGCCGATACGGTGGGCGGCGGGCTGAGGAAGCGGAGAAGGAGGGAGGGAAGGTTCTGCAAAGCAATTCTACGTACTCGCACTCATCATGCTAAGATACCCATCTACTCTGCCGAATT
>JALPSE010000403.1:6746-25132 GCA_030558545.1 Bipolaris gigantea | reverse complement strand
GGGGCGGAGAGAAGGGCTGGCAAAGTATGGGGAGGGAGAGTGGATGTTTTGGGGCGAGAGGGAGGTGCTTGCTGGCTGGGGTGTGTTTGGGGGGAGGGGTAGGTAAGAATGGGATCGGAGGTGGGGGTGGGAGTGCAGGGGCTTCGTTGTATTGGGGTTTTCTGGGATGAGAAAGAAACGAAAAGTACGTATGATTGATATGCGTCCGTGTCTTGTGACAGGATAGGACGAATCTTGTGCCTGGTAGTCTTGACATTTGACTCTGTTGATTTCATCCAAGTCTACTTCGCAGAACACCAACAACAACAACAACAAGAGGAGGAAGAAGAGCAAGAATCGACATTGCTGATCCCATCGGTCTATAGAGCCAAATTAAACGAGAAAGTACTTGGAAAAGAAAAAAAAAGCTCATAAAAGGACCATGCTTTGGTATCCTAGGCTTCTGCTTCTTCTTCTTCTCCTATCTTCTCTCTCACTGTCTTCACGCTCGACGCAAAATAGGTTCATCATCACCATACTACACCACAACCACCACGGATGCATCCATTCAGACCACAGAAAAACATCTACGGCAAAACCAAGAAAAAATAGAACAAAAGACTCCCACGACGCCGAACCCTGGGATAACAAATACACACACCATCTTCCTATTTTTCCTCGGCGCATGTTTTTTTTTCCCAATTGAAACCATTTGCTTTCCATGGTAAGTGTCGTGTTCGTAATCTCATACCACTGTGTCTATCCCTTCGCAGGCAATGAAAAAGTTATTTGCAGCAAATAGTTTACTGTGATGCACACTGGACGCGCTCAGCACCGGGGTGCATTTCGTCTTCGTCGTCTTCCATGCCGCCCATGCCGCGTGCACGTGCACCCTCACCGCCCTGCTCAACGTTCTCGAGGGTAAAGTCCTCGGTCATTGCGTCTGGCGGAGGCAGCACGTCTGGAACCTTGCGTGGTGGTAGGACCGACTCGAGGGCGCGGATCTGCTCAGGGTTCATCGGCCCGCCTTCCTCGTTGCCGAGGCGCTCGGGGAACTTGACGTCGAATTGGATGTACAGATTACCAAAGTCGTGGTGTCGGTATGATGGCATACCTTGGCCGCGGATCACCTTGACCTCGCCAGGGCTGATGCACTCACCAGGGATGATGTCAACGGTTAACCATCGCTCATCCAGGTGCTCAATGTGGATCTGCCCGCCAGCAAGCGCCGTCAGCAGGTCAATATCGGCGTGGTAGAAAAGGTCGTCGTCCTTGCGTTGGAAACGCGGGTGGGGCTTCTGCTCAATTTCGAAAACAACGTCGCCTGGGTCTACGCCTGGCAGCTGGTCGCCTTCGCCCCGGAACTCGATCTTGTGGCCGCTCTTAACGCCACGGTCAACGTGGACATGCAGGACCTTGCGCTCAATAGTCGTCTTCTTGCCGTTGCACTGCTTGCATCGGTCCTTGTCGCGGATGATTTCTCCCTCTCCCTGGCAGTCTGGGCACACAGTCTGGAAGCGCTGGATCATGGGGCCCATTTGCCTCATCATGTGCTTCATACCGCGACCGTCACAGCCAGCGCACTTTTTGACAGCACCTTCCTTGCCACCGATACCGTTGCACTTGGGGCAGATGACTGACTTCTGAAGCGCCAGCTTGGAGACCTTACCGCGGTAGACATCCTCGAGAGATACCTTGTGGACATGGGAGATTGTGCGTGCCTTCTTGGGCCCTTGTTCGCGTCCTCCTCCCATGCCACCGCCGAACATGCCGCCAAAGGGGCCGCCGCCGCCGCCGCCGCCAAAGAACTGTGCGAACAGGTCCTCGGCAGCCATGCCACCTCCGCCGCCCATGCCACCTTGCTCGAGGCCCTCCTCACCATACTGGTCGTATATTTGGCGCTTCTGAGGGTCGGAGAGAACTTCGTAGGCGTGTGAGAGATCCTTGAACTTGTCTGCAGCCTCGGGGTTGTGTGCGTTCTTATCGGGATGCCACTTGAGGGCACCCTTCTTGTATGCTGACTTGAGTTGTGCCTCGGAGCAATCTGGCGACACCTGGTTTTGTTAGACTACGTCCCTTTGTATGTATAGGGCAGGGCTATGCTTACCCCGAGGGTGTCGTAAAGCTTGGTATCCTTCACCATGGTTACGGTTGCAGGCTGTGCAGCGATGTAGAGGGGCTAGTGGGGTCGCAAAAAAGTCGAACTGAGGTGCAGTGTAGCAGATACAGGTGAGTGATGTAGTGCGCAAGTGCTAAAGTGTGGGGGAATCTTTTATATGGTCAGCGACAGGCCATTGGGTTATGGTGGGCAGCGGCGTACGTAGACACAAGGCCAGCCTTGTGAACGGCGGCACAGCAGTGAAGATAGGGACAGCGGGGGCAAAAGGAGGGAAGAGCACTTACCAATCGTCGCCACAGAAAGGCAAAACGGGAACAGGCGAGCACGGGGTTGTGGCTCGAGACAGTGGGTGTATTATTTGTGTGGAAGCGGATGGTGATGGCCGCCTGTGGACTTAAAAGTAGTAGTTGCAAATACACCGGCAGCGCCGAGCGAGAGAAGATTCCAACCCATTCCACGGCCTTCCATGGGGCCTCGCCAGCCCAAGATAGCCTCCAAACATCCGTCTGTCTGCCCAAAGTGCTCGCCAGGCCCCAGGGACTCGATAATCCACAACAATCTGGCCACAGCCACCTTTGAACCGCCATTTCTGCAGCAAATGCACATGTCCTCGGTGCCCAAGTCCTAGGAAGCTTCCAATGAACGCACGCTCGGACCATGACCTCGGCAGCCAATCGGGTGGCAGTCGATCGGTAAGGCTCTTGTTTCCAAGATTGGCGATGCAGGAGGGCCCTTTTTGCCATTGGCTCGTGGCTCCATCGTGCAGAAGCCAACCAGGAAAGAAAGAAAAAAAAAAGCATGAAAATCTTGGTCATGAGCTATGCAATAATAGTGCCTGTCAAGGGCTGAAGAATACTGATCCAGGCCAGGGCTGGTTTCATTTGGGCTACAAGAATACGCAGCCCTGTAACATGAGACATAGTAGGTACATGCTATGTCATATAGCGTGCAGAACACGTACAGGGACAAGGGTTGGCAGCCTGATCGGCATCCCCATGGAAACCAAGTCAGTCTGGTTTCGACAAACTCGTCTTGCCATCCATCCTACCATCACATGACGCATATCTCACCCCCCTGGGCACCATTCACACATCGAGGCGCTGACGACACATGTGGTTGGCAGAGCTCTGCGTGTTCGGCAGGAACTCAAAGCCTGCCTCACGGGCGGAACAGCCTTGGCCAGCCTAATACAGCTTGGCTTCTATACTAGACCTTTGTCAATCGGTGGATCTCTTCAAAGTAGAATTTGAGATCATCCGGCTTCACAAACGGGGTGATGCCTGCAGAACATTAGCACCCAAAGCAGCACCATATAACATGTCAAACAACATACCGTGTCCAAGGTTGGCAATCCATCCCTGCTTGCCGCCGCCGAAGCCAGCCACCATCTCCTCGACTGCCTTTGTGATGGATTCCCGGCTACCGTACAAAACGCCGGGGTCGGCATTGCCCTGCAGCACCTTGCCCTTTGCCTGCGCCACCTTGTATGCCTCTGCCGGTGCATGGAGCCAGTCCAACCCGATCGTGTTGTAGTTTGTCTCGCAGAGGTCCGCCAAGGCATACCACGCTCCTTTGGCAAAGACGGTCATCGGGACGGGCTCCAGCCCTTTAGACCGAAGACGCTCGGGGAGATTATCAGCAATGTAGGTGAGGTATGGAAGAGCGAATGTCTTGAACGACGACGGGGATAGCTCGCCGGCCCATGAATCAAAGACTTGGATCATCTGTAGTCGTCAGCGACATGCGTCTGAGTGTTACCGTGCTTCGTACCTGAGCTCCAGCTTGTACCTGCAGAGCAAGATACTCGACACAAAGCTCTGCAATCTTTTGCAGCAGCGCCTTGCTCTCCTTTGGGTACTTGTAGATCCATGTCTTGATCTGGATAAACATCTTGCTACCTCCGCCTTCAACCATGTAGCAGAGAAGAGTCCAAGGTGCACCGCAGAAGCCAATCAGCGGCACCCTTCCCGCCAGCTTTTTTCTTGTGAGAGTAATGGCCTTGTAAACATAGTCGAGCGCCTCCGCAACATCCACCTCTCTCTCAAGCACCTCTTTGTACTGCTTGTCATCTGGAGTTTGTAGTGGTTCCGGGAAGTGAGGTCCCTTCTTGTCCACCATTATCACTTCCATGCCCATAGCCTGAGGAATGACGAGGATATCGGAGAAGATGATGGCTGCGTCAACGAGGCCCGCGTAGCGCTCAATCGGCTGGAGCGTGAGATTCGACGCGATTTCGGGGCTGCGACAGCATTCAAAAAAGTCGTTGGTCCCCTTTTCCTTGTGGTATTCGGGGAGATAGCGCCCGGCTACGCACCATCAGCGCCTGAGGGTTCTTCGGGGACGAGAGTTTCTACCTTGCCGCATTACCCATATTGGCGGGCGCTCGACCTTTTCGCCTGTACAATGTCAGTTTTGTGATGTCCATTGAGAATAACGAGGGGCCTTTGACCTCTCGCTGTGCGCAGGATCAAGTCATTCTTCATCGGCTCGAATTGGGGCGCCATTTTTTGTTGTGGATGGAAGCAGACGGAGCGGATGCACGCTGAAGTATCGTCAGCGGCTTTGACTTCGGACATCCCAAGTACCCCGCGTACTAAAGGTCTGATGAGCTAACCGGATGCAGACGCGTCCTTGCATTTTGACCATGCTACTTACTCATACTCCCTCCACACAGCTTAAAAATCGAGGATGCTCTGCAGGCGTGCCGAGTGTCTGGCGCGTTCAACTTTGTCACTCAAACCTAGGATCTCGTCAGTTGCTTACAGACCATACACTGCCATTACGGGTCTCGTCCCAAGCTCAACGCGACCCTTCGCGAAACCACGTGCAGCACAGCATGTGAATCTGCCATGGCTTCAAGCATCCCAACGCCGTGGCGCAAAGAGAAAAACTACTTTGCAATTGGATGATATACAACAAGGCCCTATTCAATCCGAGGCGCTACTACCCCAAAATGACGCCGAACCAGAATACCCTCCGCTATTGCAGCAAGTGCGCAACAACATGCTCAAGTTCAGCCATTGTGTCCTTCTCACACGCGTCGGAGGCTTCTACGAGGTACTTGACCGACATGGCCGATCAACTGTTATCTTTGCTAAGTTGATGATTAGCTATACTTTGAGCATGCAGATGAGTTTGCGCCCCTGCTAAATATCAGAAAATCCAGAAGAAACGCCTTGAAAGGCAGCAAGAAGCCTCCGGTATCCATGGTCAGTCAACAACCCATTTTCCTGGTGAAGAAAACGTCACTAATGGTCCTAGGCTGGCTTCCCCGCTTACCAGCTGGATCGTTATCTCAAAATCCTTGTCCAGGACCTGAGCAAACATGTTGCAATAAGCGACGAGTATGTCAACGATGCGCCAACTAGAGCAAAGGGTGAGTCGCAGTACACGAGAAGAGTTTCGCGCATTGTGACGCCAGGTACCCTCATTGATGAGCACTTTATGGATCCATGGGAGAACAATTACCTTCTTAGCATCCATATAGACCCAGAAGTGCTCAGGAAAGAACCTGCAGTAAAACAGAGCCCTGGCAGTGCAAGTGTTTCCTCAGTTCTCAACTTACCGCGCACTGAAGTCGGACTCGCGTGGATTGATCTATCCAGTGGCGACTTCCTGACCCAGAATACAGACATCGCGTCTCTGCCCTCAGTGCTCGCTCGTATCAAACCGAGGGAGATAGTATTGAGCAGTGTCTTCCAAGAGGCTGATTATTCAGACACTGTCTCTGCCATACAACAAGATGGGCATACAATCACCTTCCAAGATCCTCCCAAAACGCAACTGACTGTTGACAACTGGAAACCCATGTTAGAAGAAATTGTAGGCGACTTTGGCATGGCTGATTTCACGCCTGGTGAAGTGGCCGCAGGAGGTTCGTTACTACATTACGTCAAACACCAACTGTTCGGTTCGCAGACGCGGCTTCAGGCCCCGATAAGACACCAAGCCGAAGACTATATGAGCATCGATAAGAACAGTCTGAGAGCACTAGAAATCAGGAGTACTATTCGTGACGGAACATACGAAGGAAGCCTGTTACACACTCTAAAAAAGACGGTCACGAAGAGTGGAACAAGGTTACTTACACAGCGCTTGTGTAAGTATATCACCAATAATGGTCTCTGGAAATTACTAACGAAGCGAAGCTGCTCCATCCATGTCTCTTTCAACCATCAACGATAGACTTGATTTGGTGGAAGAGATGATACAATACCCACAGCTGCGTCAAAACATCATTACACTACTAGAGCAAACGTTCGATTCTCTTCGGCTAGTGACCAAGTTCACCTACGGCCGTGGGGACGCCGACGACCTCATGGAACTCTCGAAAACGATCATTACAACCTCTGCCATCTTTGATGATCTGCAGGAACACGCAAAATCCAGGGATTCCATCCCGGTTGACTCAGCAAATGCAGCATCCGAAAATAGACGGAGGTTGTGCATTTCAATGCTAGCACGCCGATTCGATCTAGACTTGCCACTGCAGCTTGCGCACCGAATCCAAGAAGCTATCGACGAGGACGGCCTATCTGAATATCATCGCATCGAAAACGAAGAGGCCGAAGAGATGTCTGAACTAGCTCAGGATGTACTGGATCGAGAGGCTGGCGAAGAAGACTTGAAGAACATGCCAAAGCGCATTCAACCCAAGCCCCATATGATAACAGGGAGCTTCAAGAGCGCCACAGATGGGAGAGAGGATGTTCACATCATGAAGCACAACGCTAGCAAGACCCTGGAGCGACTGCATGCGACCCTGGAAACATTGAGACAGTCTAAAAGCGAACTGGAAAACAAATTGCGCAAAGACATGGGAGCCGAGAGCTTGGTGCTGAAATGGACTCCTAACCTCGCTCATATTGCGCATGTTAAGGGAAAAGACATGTCTCGAGTGGCGCATCACTATCCAAAAAGCTTAAGTAGCAGCAAGTCTACTCGCTCTTTCCAAATTCCTGAATGGACACAGCTAGGGGCTCAGATGGATGAGACTCGCTTCCGCATTCGAGCCGAGGAACAACGTGTTCTTAGCGAACTACGTGAAGGAGTAGTACGAAACCTTGTCAAACTACGCCGGAATGCAGCCGTGCTTGATGAATTGGATGTTGCATGTGCCTTTGCAGCCCTTTCCATCGAGAGAAACTTCATCCGGCCTATTCTTGGTGCAAAGCCTTCGCATCATATTATTGGTGGGCGACATCCAGTGGTAGAAAGTGGTCTTTATGAACAAGGACGCAAATTCGCACCGAACGATTGCCAACTAGGCGAGGAAGAGCGTATATGGCTGATCACTGGCCCCAATATGGCCGGTAAAAGTACCTATCTACGACAGAATGCACTCATCTCCATCCTGGCGCAAACTGGATCGTTTGTCCCCGCAGAGTATGCAGAGATTGGTCTGGTGGATAAAGTTTTCAGTCGCGTCGGCTCAGCAGACAATCTCTACCAAGATCAATCCACGTTCATGGTTGAGATGCTTGAAACAGCACAAATCCTCAAGGAGGCTACACCCCGTTCGTTTGTCATCATGGATGAAGTGGGTCGAGGAACAACGCCGGAGGATGGCATCGCGGTGGGATATGCTTGCCTTTATCATCTCTACCACGTCAATCAATGCCGGACACTGTTTGCAACTCACTTCCACGCGCTCACAGACATGACTAAGGACTTGGAGAAGGTTGGATGCTACTGTAATGATGTGCTTGAAGAACCCAATGGGAGGTTCTCTTATATACACCGATTAAGAAAGGGTGTAAATCGGGAAAGCCATGCTTTGAAAGTTGCTAGAATTGCCGGTAAGTCTCCTATGTCAAGGCGCTCTTTCCGATATGATGCTGACGCACAAGCAGGGCTTCCCGAAGATGCCGTCACGGTTGCTACACAGGTCCTTCAACAGATCAAGGGTACGGCCAATGCCGCTACCGAGGATGTAGCGCCTGCTCGATATGAGCAGCATTCAACCAGCATCTCAGAAGCTGCAATGAGACCGCCCCAACAACAAACTAGCGCCTAGCCCCATCTTTTATCTTCCATCCCTGGGCTGACTATTACACGTTTTCATATTACGAAAAACTCGCGCTTCTTATTATACGACAGTCATCGCTATCATATCCACAATCCATTCTCTTCCTGCCACGAAACTCACCCTTGACCGACGTCCTTGGTTGCCATCTTTTCGACGAACCGGAGGACCAAACAAACAACTCTCGCTTCCCAGCATATCAACAAGCAGATATGGTTTGGTACAAGCATCTTTGGGTCAAGGTGGCGACTTAGTTAGACCCAATATTCCCAGAGCATCAACTTGCGGCTAGAGCCAGAGCCAGAGCCAGGGTAGACGAAGTCGACCGCGGGAATCAGCCCGTTCGTGGGCGAGCCAGGAAGAATGACACAACCCAAGAAAGACAGCAAGCGACACAAGAACGACAGCAAGATGCTCCTGCCCCCAATGGAGATGAAAAGGACGAGGATCAGATCCGCCATGATACCCAACAAGATTTGCCTACCCGATTATCTCCTTGTGTAAGACAGCAGGCGATGGATTCGGGTCTTGGAAGACTCTATGCTTACTAAGATCAGCCCGAGGAGACCGGTTCGTTGCGTTCTACAACCAGCGCACCTCAAATTCCCCCCCCGCCGGTCCTCCCTTCATTGCCTACATTCGATGGTTTTCGTTTGCCCGGTTCTTCGCATAGTCGGAAAAAGTTTCGATGAACGAAATTTTTGAATTTGGGAAGGGTAGCATGGTAATTCGAGACGAGGGAATTCGATCAAACGTATGAAGCGTGCCAGGGTTTTGGTATGAGTTGATGTAGGTATAAACTTCAACAAAGGCGTCTGGCCAGACCAAACATTCGTGGTTGTAACAAACTCAAGTCTTTGTGAAAACATGTCCTCCTATAATTCAGACTCCATTTCCTCATCCTCACGCAATGACGGGTGACGGATGATGGGTATCGTGTGAACGTGCTCATCACGTGTTGTACAGCAAGATGAGACAAAACAATACCACTAACAAGAAGAGAGATTAACCATGAAAAGTCTTTTAAATGGTAGAGAGGACCTAGAGCGATCACAGCCTAATCATGTGTCATGTATTACACAAACCCAAGGAAACCCTCGAACATGCAACCTTAACGGGGCGATACCAACATTGGATGCCCTAATGCGACTTAGCTCCATGCACACATCTTGGAAGGTACCTTGCTACCTCACCACGTGCACTTCTTTGCTACACAAAGCCCTCGCTTGTACTACTGCCCCCCCTTGTACACGCATCCAGTCTACATAGGAACTCGGAAGATACGACACTCCGCAGCCTCGCAACGCATAGATCCCATTTACCCGGCGCAACGCGCGCACGCGTGGAAGGACACTCGTACAAAAAGCACTACAAGACGCTTGAAGCATAGTCTGTACTA
Organism: Bipolaris gigantea; assembly: GCA_030558545.1. NCBI lineage: Eukaryota > Fungi > Ascomycota > Dothideomycetes > Pleosporales > Pleosporaceae > Bipolaris > Bipolaris gigantea. The sequence continues at coordinate 15,610 of JALPSE010000403.1, read as the reverse complement.
CATGACCATGCACTCGTGGTTACGCGAGGACTTTGGGCAATTCCAACGGGGCTGCTGTTGGTAGCCTACGCAGAGAGAAGAGGATGGCAGGGCACTTTTTGGGGCATGCGGGGACTCGCAAACGAACAAGGTCATGCACGCAGCGCTCCCCCTCTTTCTTTGTCATACATGACTTCAGATGCGGTGCCTGCTTCGGTAGGTTGCTACTTTACCCCACCATTAAGGCAAGCAGGTGGGCTGTTGCTCCACCCCCATCTTATCGTTGACCGTTGCAAATCGGGGTGGCGGTTTGATCGCTCGTTTCACCTGGACCCTTATGATCTCAATAGCATCCATTTTGTTAACCTAGGTCGCAGACCCCTTTCTTCTTTGGCATTTGATCTGATTTGAGAATTGGTTTGTAAGGAGGCAAAGAAGAGACGGTCCAACACAAACTCAAGCGCTTCAATTATGGCGAGAATTGCCCCATTTCTCGAGACGGAACAGGCGTCTACTACCTCGACGGAGCCACAACGTATATCTTCACATGTAACACTTCAGGCGCCACTTTCGAGGCGGGGAAGAGGACCGGGACTGGTGCTTGTGCTGGACCATTATGCGGAGATTGGGCAGAGTGAGAAGTACTTGGATCCGCCACCGTTACAGAAGTGGGCAGAGGAGGGGTTTGCAGTCGTGCAGGTATGTTGGTTTCGAAATATGGGGATCCCACGGGTGCGATGAAGAGGAGGACCGGGTTGGATTTGACGTTGACATGGATGCTAAGAGCCCACTAGCTTTTGGTTCCAGGCAATGAAGCCGAGGACGGCGGAGAGTTCCCACTGCAAAAAGCGCTGGATGCCCTCAAGAACTGTGATGGGTGCGAGTTTGACAAGGGCGTAGGCTTGATTTGTTCGCAAACCCTTTCATTTAAATTCCTAGAACCTTGAGTCTATTTCCGGATAGCGTACTGACGGCTAGCTTCCAGCATACATATCGCGAATTCCTTACTACGTCGAGGAAGCCGCATGCAAAAATCCAGCCATCAAAGCTCTCATATCCTACGGTGGCAGAAAATTCGTCTCTCTTAGCTCTACCAACCAACCATCGCAGCTAATTCATGCATCCGGCCCTCCATTAGCTCACCGTCGCCAGTCGTCTTCGGAATCAGTTGGCATTTCTCCCAGCAGCGTCAAGACATATCGCTACGAGGATGCAGAAAGAGAATCCGGCTGGATCCTCCCCAGCGACCCCAAGTACCACAAACGCAACGCCGGAATAGCACATACCAGAAGTCTAACATTCCTCAAGCCACTCCTAGGAGGACCCTACTTCGATCTCGAAGCCGTATGGGAAGAACACACAAAATACGAGTTTGGCGAACGAGACGTAGCCAAAACAATGGCAACAATGGTCGACCAACCCTACGTCAACCACATCCCCACAATGACGTGCGTTACCCCCCCTTTTCCCCCTTTCCAAATGACGATATCCAGCTAACGCTCTCCACAGCGGCGGCATAGGCAAAACAAACCTAACCACCTTCTATACCCACCACTTCATTTTCAGCAACCCCCCAGACACCTCCCTCACCCTCATCTCACGCACCGTAGGAATCGACCGTGTAATCGACGAATTCATCTTCACCCTCACCCACACCAGCACCGTTCCCTGGCTTCTCCCCGGTATCCCGCCCACCGGCAAACGACTCGCCATCCCCTTTACTTCGGTCGTCGCGCTGCGCGGCGATAGGCTCTGCCATGAGCATATTAGCTGGGACCACGCCTCGCTGCTGAAGCAGTGTGGGTTGCTTCCGGAGTTTGTGAAATTTGCGTATCAGATTGAGGGGGAGACGGTGCCGGAGGGGAAGAGGGTCGAGGTTAGACTACCGGTTGTGGGGGAGGAGGGGAGTAGGAAGTTGGCGGACGAGGGGGCCGAGGCGAGTAATGCGTTGATGGGGGGTACGTGGCGGGTTGTTGATGACGTTTGAGGCTTGGGAATGCAAGAGTCAACGGGAAATGAATATCTACTGCTACCGTATAGGTTCTTGATGCGGTTACTGTCGTCTAAACTACAACGAGCGGATGGGACGAAATGCACTATCTTGATAAATTCTGTTCAGGAGAGTCTGATACAATGCGTCGGCATCTTGCTCGGGCTCGTGCGTTGAGTGGCACTGCTGCTCAACTACGTTAGCGGTTTAGTCCACATGTCAAAATGCCTGTTAACTGTGGCACTTCTTTGCTGCGCTGCTCACTACTGATGAGATGTATCAACGTTGTGCCATGTCAGTGATGCGCAGTCCAATAGGTCGTGTATCATGCACATACATGTGCTGACAAAGGGTAAGATTGACACAAGAACAGTACGTAAGACAAGTATCGCGCAGCTGAGGCGAGCCTTGTCGCATAGCATCGAGCTCGCCTCGCCATTATTCTGCGTCAGCATCCCAGAAAAATAATGCTGCACAACTTGACTCCAGAGAACCATAGTGAGCCTGTGGCGTTAAACTTGATGAGAAACTTGAAGGGTAAATAATTGGGTGCTTAGGTGTTGTAATACTGCGCCTTACTCCGCTAATCATGTTATTGTACTTGGCTCAATTAGCTCTTGTATCTCCTCATATTCTTTCTCCATATTATTCGGGAATTGAGGCTGTAGGCGTTGTATCTAGTGGAGTGCTGTTTGTTGTTACGAGTTCTAGGTTCGATAGTACTGCTAGGTGTAAGCTAATAACTTTCTTATGATATGCAGAAGTTGAATCTAGTATCTAGCCAGAGTTCTGAGCAGTGGTAGCGAGTTTTACTAATAACTGTTGTATACTACTGCAGGTGACTATGGCTGACTGTAGCGAGATATCGAAGATGATAGAGGATCTGGCGCATAAGATAGGAGAAACGATGCCAGCTGCCACTAAGGTAAAGTCAGAAAAGGTCGAATCAAAGAAGAGGCTCCGAATCAACGATTCTAAAGACGATGTCAGGTGTGTTCGAACCACTATAACAAGCAGCATACAAACGACACAGGCCCACGCTTTTGCCATGCTGGACTTGAAGACAACAGAAAGCGTTTGCTGCCACGTGACAAGAATGCACTCGTCTGCGTCGGATTATGCAGTCGCAGAGAGATGTACCTGTACTCTTACACACCACAACTACACGTGACGTCCTTTTCATAGCCACTTCCCGCCTCACTCTTACTCTCAACACTACCCCCACCGCCTTGCCAACGCGAAAACCGCCCAAAACGCCATATAGCTGGCCTGCCTCACAACCCTCAACAGCGCCAGTCCCAAAACTGCTTCCCACATCGAAGCCGGATACCCACCAAACAGCACCACCCCACCCACCATACCACAAAGGATTCCACAGCCTGGATCCGGATTGACCACACTCTTCATCGCATATGCCGCAGCCCCGCAGACCACGTGAAATACCACGCACTCGGCGAGCCCCACCAAGCACTCCTTGCTCAACCCCCCATACCACGAGAAATCCGGCGCACCCGCCCGATACGCCGCCGGCTCCCGCAAGTGCTCAAACCGCGGCAGCCCACCCGCACGCCTTGCCTCTCGCCACTGCATGTACGCCCAAAATGCGTCGCACTCCTCAAGCACCCAAAACACGAGGCAGAAATGTACCGCAGCGTGCTGCCTTGGCGTAAACCCACCAGTCACGTGTCGAGCCAGCAGTAAGGTGGCGACATGTAGCGTAGCGACGATGGCCGAGACGCCGGAGCGGTAGGATTCGCTGCGTAGCGAGCTGCGCGTGCCCTGGCCGAGGGAAAAGGGGCGGAGTGCGAGACCGAGGACATTTGTGAGGTTGAGAGTGAAGAGGAAGATGATGGGTTGGAGGATGGAGAGGTGGGTGGGGAAGAGGTGGGTTCGCGGGAAGTAGGATAGGGAGATGCGGATGGCGAGGAGGTGGAGGAGGTGCGGGATGCTGGCTGCTACGGCGGAAAGGAGGACGTGTGCTGAGAAGCGCTTGGGCGGTATGCGTGTCGTTTGGCTTGCCTGTGCTGGCTTCCCCATGCGTTGCATCTTTAGGCTGCGTGGCGAGGAAGTCGTTGGAGATAGGCATCCGTGTTCAGGCAGATGTCCTCTAGGATAGCCATCAGTGGGCCCGTATTCCATCACTACCGAGTCACCAAACCCTGGATCGGCAATCCCCGGGGGACAGATGGCGTGCCGAACAAGGGCTCAGGAGCGACGTCGAAGCTGGGTTGATATCGCCAAGGGTGCTCCAAGTACGCCATGCCAGTAGAATACCATCCGTCCTCTTACTCTGAACCGTGTCCGGTCAGGCCCACGACCCAGATCCGATTCTGGAGTCCATGTGCGCAAGCGGAATGAAGAATCAATCGGGTCTACACGCGACCCAGCGTTGAGCCCGGCCTGGCGAGCCATGATTAGCTTTTGGCAGTGGACGGTAGGGGACAGAAGGGTTTTAGCGTGCCAGACGGAAGCTTGTTCCGCGCAACAAGCAGCCGCAAGCCTCCAAAGCTCCACAGCAGGAAGCCTCGACATGTGGGTCCTCGGTGCTTGACTGTGGGCGTGTGAATGCCACCGCGTGGTACTCCCCAATCCCTCACTTCACTGTCGAATCGCTACTGCTGTCCGCTCTCGTTGCATCCCAGCGGATGAACACATCTTCTCCGCCTGGGCTCGATTGCTAGCCACGAATGCGCCTCCAATGGCATCCTAGTACTGGCCGAGCCTTGTGGTACTATCGGAGCCCGTACAACATGACCAATTCCGTTATCGAACATTCTGCGAGATATGCCAGACCAAAAAAGGGTATTTATTCTATGAACAGAAGATATTGGAGAGCCAGTGAAGTTGTCAGTGCATCCAACTAGCAGGCTGTGCCTGGTTTACGTTAGCTAGCGTTGTGCGTCGTCGTACATCTAGAGCCAAGTCACGTGACTAGCCGCTCAAGCCCGACTACTTCAGCCTTGTCAACTCTTTGCTCATCTGCTTCGTCAATGGACACGAGAGAAAAAATCACGCTTCATTCCTGGAAAGTAGCCACACATGATTACTTCAGCGTTAACCATGGCCTCCTAAACTGGAGGCATGTCAATACGCTCACAATGCTGGTAAAAAAAACGGCTAATGAGCCGATGACGCGGCTCTTCGCACCTGACGAAGCAAAGTTGCCGGCGTACCGGATTACATTCGCTAGCTCCACTCGACAGGTCTGTGCCCATCTGTCAAGCCTCGTAACGGGCACACGGACACTTTAGCCCTTTCTCCACGTTTCCCTGCGCCACAACATATATGGAGGTGTGCATGCCAGCCCGCCGCTGCCAAGTTTTGAAAGGGGCAAGAAGAGGAAAAGCATGGCAAACATGGCGACAAGGACGACGGACGAGCAGCAGAATCAGGCGGCGCAAGTGATCCAGCGCAACTACCGTGGATACCGGGAACGAAGGCAGCTCCAGGGCATGGGGCTGGACGCTAGCGCACGCTGGGCAGAGGTCCGCACAACCGTTTGAGAGAAGAAGAACGAGAACAAACGTACAGAATACGTACGGTTGTGAAGGGAGAAAGTGTGTGTAGCTAATAATGTGTCTAAACAGGTGATACGCGACGGTTAGCAATTGCCCCATCTCACGATTTACCCCGCCAACAAGAAGCTGATAAGACGTTTGAAACCAGCAAAATGGCGCCACACTACCCGTCCCAAGGCGCGCGCCGCGGAGGAGGCAGCGTTGCGCGCGGGTTCGACGGCTGCGCGCGAGAAGTGGAAGAAAGTAGGTGAGATTGCGCGGCGAGCGGGCGCAGACGATCCGCATGATAGCGCTGAAGAGACGGACAATGACGACGAGGCAGCCGCGTCAGAGGAGCAGACGGAGCAGACGGAGCAGCGGCGCAAGCGCAGCGCGTCGAGGGCGGAGCGCGAAAAGACGGCCAAGATGATGGATCTGCAGTACTTTCTCGAAATGGTCGATCACAAGCACCGGTACGGGAGTAATCTGCGCGCGTACCATGAGCAGTGGAAGAAGGAGGATACGCACGAGAATTTCTTTTACTGGTTGGATTACGGCGAGGGCAAGAGGTACGAGCATCCTACCGTGTCGAGGCAGAGAATGGACTCGGAGCGAGTGCGCTACTTGTCGCGTGAGGAGCGGCTAAACTACCTGGTCACGATTGACGGCGAGGGACGGTTGTGCTGGGCGAAGAACGGAGAGCGCATCAGCACTACGCCCGAGTACAAAGATAGTGTCAACGGCGTGGTGCCTGTGGACGACGACACGCCCGCATATGGTCCAAAGGCTAAGCTGCATTCCGGACAGAGTCGGACGATACGACGGAGCTCGCTGATATCCATCAGCTCGAGCTCTTTGACGTCGGAGAGCGATGCAGAGGCTGGGCATTATGTGAACGAGGATCTCGACAAGGCAAAGGGCATGTCCAAGATCAAGTACGTATCGGCAGCTACGGTTTTGAACCATCTGCTGCGCAGCTCAGTGAAGCCCAACACGTGGATCTTTGTATGTTCTGGAGCTGCCATGCTTTCATCTAGTGTGCTAACACTGTGCCAGGTTGCGGATACGTCATTCCGCCTGTACATTGGAATTAAGCAGTCGGGCGCCTTTCAGCACAGCTCGTTCCTCCATGGTGCCCGAATCTCGGCTGCCGGGCTGATCAAAGTCAAGGATGGCCAGCTACGGCGGCTCTCACCACTGTCTGGGCACTATCGGCCTCCTACCGAGAACTTTCGGGTTTTTGTTCACTCGTTGAAGGAGAATGGAGTGGATATGTCACGTGTGTCCATTTCGCGGTCCTATGCGGTGCTGGTGGGTCTTGAGGCCTATGTCAAGACACGGAGAAAGGTCAAGCATGGGGTTGGGCATATCAAGGAGACGGAGGAGAAGGTGGTGCACCCCGAGGAGCATGCGCGCAAGGTGGAAGAGCAGATGGACAAGAGTGAGAGTGCGCAGCGGGAACGGCAACTGCTGGCGCAAGAGGCGGAGAAGAAGGAGGCGGAGAAGAAGCAGGGGAGCCTGAGCCGACGGATCTGGAAGCGGCTCAGCAGAGGCGGGTCTGAGAAGGACGACGTGAGAGTGAGGGCGAGGGAGAGTGGGGGCGCTAGGCAGAAGAGGAGGAAGTGGTTGAGCAGGCCAGGGGAGGATGTCGAGGGCGGGATTGCGCCGACGGGAGCGAGATGAGTCCCTGCGTCATGGAAGGAGCGAGTGGAGAAGGGGAAAGCCAGCTCTTCAAGTTGCAGGTCACGTGCGGGTCGTCATGATGAGGTTTGCTGTGAGTTTGATTTGTTTAGTGATATGCACATGCATCCGGGTTGAGCAGCCAGCTGTCATTGTCGGAGCGTAATGCTGCACCGTGTGAGGCTGTCTGTAAAAACCAAGCAACAGGTGCACATAGACTTGGACCGACGGCGGTGTGGCGCACTGGATTGCACACGATGATGGAGAGGGAGGATTAGGGCACGAGTATCGAGCGGCAAGAAGCAGAGCATAGGCATGGAAGCCGTTGGCTTTGATTTGCGGTTGCGGTGCTCAGGCGAGCGGGACGCCCGTTCCGTGCCGCGGCGACAGTGGCAGGTGTGTATGTATGTGGCCACCTGCCAAGGCGGGATCGTCGGTGACATCAGACTTCGTCACCGACCCAGCGTTGTTTCTTTTGCCGCATCTTCCTTGCACTTGCCGCCTGTGCTTGTGCCAAAGACGTACGTACGTAAGCATCATTTCCGCCATGCGCATGCAATCTGCCCTGTGTACATAGACGGACGACTCGACTGGTAGCACAGGCTGAAGCGACAATGCCGTACGCCAATGAGGAACTGCTTGTGCTTGTGCTTGTGCTCGTGCTCGTGTCGGCAGCGGGGTGTGGCCGGAAGAGGGTGTGCTATGACCGACCGACCGACGAGACAAGACCCTTTTGTACGCACACGCACGGGGTCGGAGCGGAATGCTGGGCGCGGCTAGAGGGCTGCATGGCCATGGCACGATAAAGTTTGGCGACAGCTGTGCGTGTGGGTGGGAGACGAAGGGGTCAACGTCGCGCCGTTGGCGGTTGGCGGTTGGCGGCTGGCGGTTGGCATGGAGCAGGAGGGAGCTCGTGCTGCTCCTCCGCCCCTCCGCCCCGCCGTTCCTGTCCATGCCCATGAGTAATTTATATCCTCCCGCTCCTTACAGTCGTGGAACACTGGTATAGGCTCACGTCGACACAATGACTTGGCCAAGGCGGTGCGGGTGCCTGGTTTCCCATCATGGCCCAGCCCCCTGGCGTCTGCTCACTCTGCTCTCTCACCAGCCTGTGACGCAGGGTCTTGTCCAGCCCTCGTGGAGTCCAGTTTTTTGTTGTTTTGCCATTGACGGCGCTCGTGGCGTTCATCCGGGAGCCATGGCTAAGCTAAGCGGGGATTTGACAGGGGAGCTCCCAGCGGTATGATGTCAACACCTCCAACTTCACACCCCTCCGCCCGCTCCAACCTGCTTGCTTGCCTCCCACACGCCACCGCTTGCCCGCTCTCTCCCTCGAACCTGTAGGCACATGGCCCTGCTGTAATAGGGGGGATCCATCATCCTCGTCCACCATTGTACTCGATACTTGTCTGCGATCCTCAACACCACCAGCCACAGTGTCGTCAATCGGTGCCTCAGCTCCACCCACCTGCTTTTGCTTGGCCACGGTCCCTTCCACCATGCCACGCAGTGCCTCTGCCTGCAAGCTTCTCAATCCGGATAATCAGCCGTGTACTAGGAACCTTAAACAGACAGTAGGCAGCGACACTGACGTTAACCTCTGTTCAATACATACTTGGAAGAGGTTGCCAAGCAGCCACCACCAAAACGTACTTGTAACTCCACGGCGTCTTGTGGCTAGACGTTTCAGCTCGTCTGCATCCAGCCTTTCAACTCCA
>JALPSE010000402.1:0-25319 GCA_030558545.1 Bipolaris gigantea | reverse complement strand
GTAGTGTTCGTTTTGCTCGATAGTATTTCTTGCGCGCCTCTTTAGTGGTGCTGGTAGCTCGGTTGGCAGGGATGTCGCTTCGCGGTCGCGGTCGCGTTCAGGGGTCGAGATGGCCATCTCTCCCACGCGTCCAGATCGCAAACTCCTAGGCATATACAGTAGCGTCGATTATCTCCCTACTTGAGTCCCAATGTACTACAGTCGTTCCTATCCTTCCAGGTTTGCAACAGCCTGGGTGAATTGGCGTGGTCTCTGCGATGTATATCGCACACAGTGTTGCTTGCTCTCGGCGCCAAGGATGCGATACGGAAACATATTTTTTTTTCTTTTATTGGCTCTGCAACCGCTCCGCACATGCGCGGCAGAGTGATGCCACTAATTAGTGAATAGTGGTGCATAATACGTTTCGTATTGACTCAACTGCGCCGCCCGCTGACCTACAAGCGCTTGATGAAACCTCGAGGCTTTGCCGGCTGTCTTCGCACGTGATGCCAAGATTCGCTAAGCCGCCTGGTATTTGTCAACGACCATCTGTTCTATCGTCACCTCCTCATCACCCGTGGCGAGAAGCATATTCCAGACGAGTACCGAATGGCATCTTCGATGTCTCTGAACCTATTTGGCTCAACTGGACGTCGTTATCTCTTCAAAAGGTTGATCCAGGAAAGATCGCACCTTGGTCGCGTTTGGTTAGCATCGTTCGAGCACCCTCCCGTATCGTTTTCTTTTTTCTACAACTAACACTCTTATAGATCTGGAAACGATTTATTCGTTTTGAAAGATATACCCCAAAACATATTCACAGCCTTCAACGAAAACATTCGACCAAGACTTCCTCAAACTCCCCACATACGACTACCATTGGACACTATCCTAGACCAGCGCATATTTGTGTATAAATACCTTGATGATGATTTCTTAAGTCTAGTTCGGAATCAGATTCCACTGCGAGCTCGGAAGGAAATCCTCAAAGCCACTTTGCAAGGAATTGCAGACATACACGACCGCGACATTGTCCATTTAGGTGAGCCCAACGATTTGACTCTTTGCACGGTCAATTTAAATGACTAATATTCTATAGATGTTAAGCCTGACAACGTTGTGGTCAATTACCGTCATGTTAACCAGGAGGTCATAGTCGAACAGGTACAAATCTCTGATCTTGAGAATGCAGCCTATCTCCCAAAGCCGAGGTGTATTAAAGGAATGCTAGCTGGAAATGACAACTGGCGCAGCCCTGAAGGTCATTTCAAGGGAGAGCTAAACAAACCATCTGACTTATACTCATTTGGGCTGGTAGTAAGTGCCTAATTTGAGTAAGGATTTTCTGTAGCTAACCTACTAAGTGCATTTACGCTGTCCTTGGGCGTGTCATACTAGGGCCTGATGATGACTTCAAATTACACGAATCGAAAGGTGCACTGCCTACGTTCATCCGCCTGCAGCGCCAAATATCATATTTTGGGGATAAGGAAGGGTTGAATGGGCTTATGAAGCATGTTGGTGACGAGGAAGTAAACTGCGAGATTCTCGGAATGCTTTGGGAGGAGCGAGCCGCAGATTATATCCCATATGTGCCGTTCTCAGAGTGGGCAGATGTTGACTCGACGTTCAAGGACTTGATCCGAGGGTTAAATAGTCTGGACCCCTCACAACGGCTTACGGCTCGTCAAGCATTGAACCATCCCTGGTTTGAAGGCGTCGAAACTGTTCAATAGTTTGCTCGCGATAAAGACTCTTGAAATTGCTGTTTGCAGTACGCGTAAGCCGCGCTGTCATGCGGTAGAATACCTAATGCAGTCACTCACTACAAGGCGCATCGATAATTAGAACAAGCACGTATATCTACATACCTTGCGTAGAAAGACAAGTGAAGTATGCACATTCGAAGATCGCACAGTAAAATATTTCTTAGATGCAATCGAGTATTCAAATTCTGAGCTCTGAACATGTCTCTGTAGTCGCCGTCGAACAGTGGAGGAATTCCAAATGCGGGTCCAACGCGATGACGATTCAACCAACAGCGACATCAACAACATGGTGCTGCAGGCCGAAGTCGTTGATTGTAAAACGTGCGGTAGTTGTCTGGCGATTCATAGTGGAAAAGATTTATGAATGTAACCATTGTTGGTAAGACAAACCAATTCTATTGTAAGATAGAATAACTAAGTATCAATCTGTGTAAGAGAAGAAATTATTGAAGTTGACCACAACGAGTGCAATAATGAAACCCAACCCATTCTTATATCCATTGCTTCCAGTCCTGCCATCACTGATGGCACACCTTGGCATGATGGCACATGGCTGCGGTCTTGCTTTCATCTCTATTCTTCATCGGTCGAATCATACATTCCCATCCTACCACATCATGTACCCAGGGCGGCTTTGGACGTCGTGTGCATGATTTTGATGCCGTTAGTGACTCGAACAGCTCCTGACAGACTGTCCTTGATCGAATAAGAAGGCAGATGAGTCTGCTTACAAGGCAGACACCCTTCGTTTGCATGAATATCCTGCCACCATGACGTACGAATTATGGAAGCTGCTCCGCTCGTGCAGGTCGATGTTAATGCGCAGTTTGCGATAGCGTTTCTTAGTCGAATGAAAGGCTCGGCGAGTCTGATCCACAAGGCAGACAGCCGTTATCGACGTGAATGTCTTAACGCCATGGTGTGTGAGTGATGGAGTCTCTTCCTTTGAGTAGTGTGAAGTTTATGCACAAAGCTGTTCCGACATCATGCAACATCGCCACCCTTGCGGCAAGGTGCATGAGATTTGCAGGCTCCAAGGGTGATTGTTGGCTCTATATTGAATTACGCCGACGTGATAGGTCTTGTAGCGCTCTTCCATCAAAGCTCGGTGTGATCTCTGCCAACCCCTCCTCACCCCTCCCCCCTCCCCCTTCCATTTCTGAACGTTTTCTCAGCCTGCCACTAATTTCAAAAAGGAACCGCGCTGAGACCAAGCCTAGGTTTATATCACTTGGCCATGTCGACTGCAAAGGTCTTCTTAAGTTCCTGCGTCTGTCTTCGTGCGAAATTCGCGACGTTCTATAGGCTGTCTAATCTCATTGCACCTTCAATGTTGCCATCGCCTGTGTTTGTTGATTGTACTCTACGCGTTAGAGCTTTCAGAGGTTCAATTATTCGGCGCTTAACTGCAGCTAAGCAGAAAGCAAGATGACACAGCAACTGTGACACTGTACAAGTCTGTCCACGGTCAGTTTGCGCAACGACAATGATCAAGACCTACTAGATAAATTCTCTGGCATACGCTAGTTTCCATCTCACTCTCGGAGAGCGATATACTGTAAATGACGATGGCCCCACACAGCTGGCATGACCCCGCAATTGCGTTTGTGATGATGAAAACGGTTAGCAATCGCTTATATCCCGAGCTGACTTGTTCCGACCCTGAACTCTCATGATCTTCTAGCCGACCACGTGAAATTGCTGAGGATAAGAGTGATGCTACTGCAAGGAGATAAAGTGGTTCCGAGTCGTATGCAGAGTAATTATTGCTGCCTCTGTTCTGCTTAGAAGAATAAGAAAGTTGAAGTTGCATTTCTTACCTTAGAGGATAAACGATGTTCGGCACCGTCAAGATGGTGCCCATGTATACCAGCCATATGGCCCAGCGGGGAAACATCAAAACACGTAGGAGCCGAGCGAGCTGTTTATTCCATAAGTTGAAAAGTCCAAAAAGTTTACTTGGATTTTCTTACATTTGTGCCGGCGAGAAGCTGGAGGTTGCATCGTACAGCTATCTCGACCCAATACATCTCGCCTTTCGAGCGAAGCGCGAACCCAATTGCAGTTATACCAGCTATTGACAAACCTGCTTGACAAGTGCCGAGGAGAGCAGACAAGATTCTCTCCCAGAAGTACTATCCCTCCACGTGTGGCGGAAAACCCTGTGTGCCGGCATGCCGATAATGCACCCGCCACAACAAACTCAACCCAAACCGAAAGGCCTAGAAAATCTCGGGATAGAGACTTCGATCGTGATAGTTTCTCTACCTATTATTTCTTCAGCGAAAAGTTACTGTGTGACTAGCAATACTACAATTCACTACTAGCACGTACGAGAGTTTTGCCTCGGACAGGCTCGGGAGTGTTAGAGGGTTTGCGTATTTATCTCAGAATTTTTAAGGTTATATAAATGTATATAAAGAGTCTATCCCGAGCAGTACACTTCTATATATATTATGTTGGGGTGTTATAATACAGGGTTAGAGAGCAGTGCAACACTGAAGCGCGCTACCTGCGAGTCGTATGTAAATACTAGAAGCAGACTAGCGGTATTCTATCAACCTAACGTCAGTTTGTACCGTCTACTAGGGCCAAGCATGACTCGTAACAGGCGGAATCTTGTGCTGTCGAGCTTAAGCTGACTTGTCTGGAAGTCTTTTTTAAATGTGCAGCCGAGCTGGACGAACTCGGAGCACTCGACTGCGCTATTAAGGAGGCCAGCAAGAGTGACGACACTAACAACAAGACCAGCTGCCTCTGCCATGTTCGCGCGCTGGAGTAGTAGGGGCGGTGCCGGTTGTGGAGACAGGGAAAAGAGAATCTAATAATCAAGTAGTAGGCTTCTTCGCACTTGCCTATAGCTTCTAAGTGCATAAGCAATAGCAGTAGAGAGGTTGAGGTTATCTTTGAGACGCGCAGAACGAGCCAACCGCTCAGCTAAAGAGGCAGCTCAGCTTCAATAGGCCAGCCCAGCCAACCTTAACAAGCTATCCGTTAAGGCCCAGCCTCGCGCGCCAGAACCGCTGTCTGCTTGCACAAGACTCTCCTTCCTACACAACCCATATCACTATTCTCTACCATGACCTCCTTTAGTACTAACATTACGATTCAAGGGCATGGCAACTAGGGAGTGCAGGTAGGACATAACTCCGGCGCTATCGCGAACCACTTCCATGTTCCCGCTGGTAGGTGCCCGCTTCCACTTTGACAGCGCTGCGCTGATAACACTCCACGCAGAACGCCCCGAGACTCCCCCACAGCCCTCGTGCTTCGTGCCCTTCCCCCGCGATCCTGACTTTGTCGACCGCGGCACGCTGCTCGACCAGATCCGCCAACGATGCGCTGCCCCAGCATCTCGCGTCGCGCTGGTGGGCCTTGGTGACGTGGGGTAGGTTCGGTGGAAGAGCATCAAACCAGTGCTCGTATGTCGTATGTCGCACATCGCATCTGACGTAGACACAGAAAGTCGCAACTAGCTATCGAGCACTGCTACCGCACCGCCGAGCAGTCGCCAGACACGTGAGTGTTCTGGGCGCACGCGAGCAACGCGGCGCGACTCGAGCAGAGCTTCCGCGAGATTGCCAACCAGGTCAAGGCTCGTGGGCGGAAGGATCCGCAAGTAGACGTGTTTAAGCTGGTGCACGACTGGCTGCGCGATGCGAAGAACGGAGGATGGTTGTTGGTGCTGGACAACACAGACGATGCGATCGTGCTACGCTCTGCTCTACAAGAAGCTAGGAGACGTAGATGATGAAGGCGATAGCATCGCTACGCTAGCCACGACGCTCGATCACATGCCGCCTGCTCTCGTGCAGGCGGCAGCATACATTCGAGAGCGAGCGCCCCGGTGCTCGGTGTGACAGTACCTCGAGGAGTATCGGCAGAACGACAGCCTCAAGCTCATCAGCGCTTCCTCATCCAATCAGACTCTTCGCTGCAATGATGCAGGCACCCAGTCTATCCCGCTGCCTTCCTCGAGATCCACACGACTTGTCCGCGACCTTGCTCAGCGTATTGTGATCCGTTGTATTCCGAAAGTCTTAATGGCACTTTCCAACAGGATGCCGCTCCCTTGTAGCCACTCCAATGTCTGTGTAGCGCAGATAAAACAATATCCCTCTTCTCCTCGTCGCAGTATCATTGGCCTCTGTGATCCGCACAGTAACCAGAGTTGGTCCTGTATACGGGCTTCTGAGGTACACATCACGGTGTTTCCAGCGACCGTGTAAAATGCGCCCAATCGATCCCCGCTCGGAGCGTCCCTAATGGCCGGAGTAATCAGGGTGTCGATATATGTGCCCCAAGCCTTCAAAGCCACGAAGCAGTCAGAGGTAGTGGGCTCTAGGAACGAAGCGTTGGCTTTGTTCCATCGTGGGTCGATGGTCTTTGTAGGGAATAGCTTTTGTTTCACAAACATTCGGTATCTCACGCCTTCCTGGCAAGTCCAGTCTGGCACCCATGACGGCAATAAACTGGTAAGCGCTCCTCTGTCTGATGTATGCGTCAGAATCTCCAAACTGTTTTCGAACTCGATGATTCGCATCGCAGTATGGATGAGAAGAGCACGTAAAGACCACTCAGGAGCGTAGTTGGGAATGATTCGATACCCTGGATACGCGAGTCCAAGCATGGCATATATCTTGTCGCGAACATCTGAAGTTGCATAATGTCGCGAACACGAGAGCAAACTAACAAGATCGGTTGGTCCAGACCAGCGACGTTTACTCTCGACCATCTGGGCTACCAGTCCTTCTGCTTGTTCAGCCCGGATGGACCGCTCTCGAATACGAAGCATTCGGTGACACTCAGGTGTATTTGCGCCGAATCTTTCTTGAATCTTTGAGAAGAGGACATCTTCGAGGATGAGATACCTAACGACAGACAGATACGTGTCAAGGATTGGCGATGCAGCTGCCCAAGCAATGGACTCCTTATTGAAAAGGAAATGAGCGCGGCCCGCGCTCATGAACTCTTGATATACCCATGATCTTGTCCACCAAGGGCTTTCGAATACGTCGTATACTGCAAGCCAATCTTCGACAAACTTTGCATTTGCGACGCTGTCCAGTAGATGTTCGATGAGCCTGAACCAGTGAAGCCGCACAAAAGGAACATTCAAGGTAAGAGTGAATGAGCTCTCTCCGCGATACTGCTCGTCAAGATCGTCTCCTTGTAGAGGGACGTTTTGACAGAGGTCGTGTAACCAGTGCATGCCTCGGCTGCTAATCTTCCGTGTTGAGAGACATATGAGAACTTCTTCTGCATGCGAATAGATCTCTCGCATAAGCGCGACCTGTTGAGATCTCTCAAGTAGGTTGTGTTGGCTTATGCAGATCTGATCTACCCACAAAAGAAGCTCTCTCGTTCCATGTGTTTTCTTCCAGAAAAAGCGCGCCTCGGCGAGAGCATGCGCGAGATTTGCAAATGCTCTAAATTTGTGTCCATCGACTATAATGCACTGTGTCCGCTTCGGGTCGCCGGCGCAGTAAGAGAGTGCTGAGTACGTTTTCTTGACGCTGTCGAGGGGTGTCTTGGTTAGTAACTCGCATTTGACTATGCCATCTCCACGGTCAGGTAGTATTCTGAGCAAACGTATCTCCTGCTTGGACGGATCTAATTGTTCATATTTGTAGGCGGCGTAGAAATCGTCATTCTCAGGCGTGCTAAAGATGTCGTGTCCAGGCTGCGAGACATTACTCGTACTCGAGCACATGTGCAGGCCTGTGCTCATTGTAGCGTAAGCCTTGAAAATGGCTGTCAGGATGTCGAAACACCCAACAATGGAGCAGAATACCTGGAAAAGGCCGCAGGTTATCCGTGTGACGTGACTGATGTAATACCAGTGCGTGTCTGCTACGCGGGTCGTGGAGCACCCTCAAGCCGTTGCTGTCGTCGGTTACCAGTCGGACTGCGACCCGGCGTTAGCTTCGTTCGTCACTAGGCGCTTCGATCGATGTAGCGACTCACTTTTGCCGTTTATGCACTCAGACTATACGGTAAAGAACGAGCGACGAGAAATGTAGATAAAATGGGATAACTGGAGACGTGGAGAGGTTGTAAGTCAAAGGCAGTCAGGTTGGGATGCCTTGCAGAGGACAGAGGGCAGCGGTTGCCTGGCGCCTGCGTGCGCATGCATGTGGCTGTGGCAAGGCTGAGCCTCCTCGAGCTGCGCTGTCTAGGTATCAGCGCTTCCGCAGTCAGGCGCGCAACTAGACTTCACTGCGACAACATTTCTCCTTCTTGCTGCTATATCACCATTCTTGCACGCGACGGAGCTCGTGCGCGACCTTACGCCCGCAACTGGAGTGTATGACGATTGATTACCCAGCCAGCCCTCGATCGCTCTAAGCGATCTCAGCAGACATAATCCTTCCTCAAAGATGGCCTCTGCTCGCCCGACCTGGAGACGATGGCGCCAGGCTTGTGGATCATGACCACCCCCATCCAGCGACAACATCAACGCTTTGCATCAGCAACGGGTCAAGGGGCGTGAGATCATAGTCACAGAAGAGCCCCGACTGCACCCGGTGTGGTTACACAACCGCATTTTCATCAACCCCTTGCCCCGGTACCTGCTGTCGTGCGTGTCTTGGGATGACTATCTAGACGAGTGTTCGAACAAGCTAGGCAATGACCGGAGTGGCATTCGCAGGGCCGCGGCTGGCTTTCTGCGCACATACAAGTATCTGGTCCGACACTGGACAGACTTCGACATCTCTCAGTAAGAGCAACTCGGCCTGATCCCTAAGGACGTTGACTCGCCGTCCTTCTGTCGCTTGACGGCAGAGCTCAGCAGCATAGACGATGCTGCTGTGTCGGGAAGGTACTGCTATGGCGAGCTGCGCCTGATGCAGCTCAACCTCCATGATCCGCTGCTGTTGCGCAAGTTCTATTTCAGGCAGGTGCACAGGCAGTACGGCGACTTCTTCGCACGACTTTACGGGCCCATTCCCTTCGTCTTCGCTCTCGCATCTACAATCCTGAGCTCTATGCAAGTCGCGTTTGCAGCTAAGCAGTTGGTGATGTCACAATGGGGTCCTACTTAGTATGTGTCGTTGGTTCAGCGTGCTGAGTCTGGTAGGGTACGCTGTTGTCGCTGGCTAGTTTGTGCTTCTCCGGCTGTGGATGTTCCTGGACGAGTAGGTCTACACCACAAGGCGGAAACTAGGGAAGCGCGCCAAGGGCGTGACTGACCCAAAGTGCTGACAGCTGGAAGCTTGCGATATGGCCTAGGGCGTGAGAGCGCGCAGTGAACGGTGCGCGAACTCATCTTCGAGTCGTTTTTACGATAGTAGTGTAGAGAGCATTGATACACCGCGGTACACTACGTAATTGTTCGTTGCATCACCAAGTTCCCTTCCCTCGAGCGTGAGAACGGCATGGCGACGAAAAGCAACAGCGCCGCTATGTGTTGAGATCACTTGCGAAGTTGGCTTTTTGAGCGTTGCCTTACGCGATGAAGAGAGTATTGTGGGAATAGCACGGGGTCTGGAACGTTGATAACCGGTGATAGCTTTACTGGCGTAGCTGAGTGCCTTACATACTTCTACTAACCACTATCCGCTCTAAAAACAGGCGTGCGTGAATTCTAGTGCGGTGTCTAAGTATGTATACGAGCATGAGCGAGTCATGCTTAGCCTTAGCCGCTAGCCAGGTGGCTCTGTCTAAGATACGTTCGCGGAACAAGGGTCCGATATCAGCGCTAATAGAATACCACTAAGCCCTTTGCAGCATTTCCGTACAACTTGGAGGTAGCGCGCCTTAGCTGTCAATCCTGTTTTGCAGATTAATATACCTGCACCACAGCGCCACGACTAAGTATGCCGTAGCAATTCGCTCGGAATATACTCTTGACGTGTCTTTCCATGGCTTTACTGACTCTTAGCTGTATGCATACAACCTCTGGCGTATCCGAGGCTGGCCGAGACAGGGCTCTAGTGCATGCTAGCAGCGAATCGTGGTATTGCTAGTCAAGCAGGAACTTGTTAGCGATGAGATGTAGTACAGAGAAAGCTCTGAGACCAAGGTCCCTATTCCGAGATTCTCTGGGTCTCTCTGCTCCGTTTGGCTTTGTTGGGGTGGGAGCAGTGCCGGCATGCCGCCACGCAGGGTTTTCCGCCACACGTGGAGGGATAGTAGGAGTGCCCTAACCTCTCGTCTATCCTGTTCGGTTTGTGAGGCTGGACATCGCGATATATAAGCACCACGCTCAGCAGCAGCCCAATAGAAAAGCAAGGAGTAAAGCTGATAAGGAACAAATTCATATCGAAGAAAGAGGATCTTTGCAGCATCTGTACGGAAAGACAACTACTCACATACTGGATTCGAGAATCGATATGCCTCACTTGCCGAGCATGTTCACTATTAGTGTTCGAGGCGTGGCACCAACAGGCGTATCGCATAAACGAGGCATAACTGATGTCTCAGGGCTACCTGGTATGATTGTTCATAGGAGTGAAAGAACGGGAAATGCTGTGCAGTGCACTGCGGTGCCTCACCTGCGTTGCGCCTGACTCCACCCCACCCTCTGGGAAGACAACTTCCCCTTGAAGCCGCATATAGTAACGCCGCATGAATCCGTAGCTGGGCTGACCGCGTTTTCTATGAGCTTTGATGAAATTTGGAAATTACTGCTCCTGCAATGCCAGGGGACACAGCGAACCAGGAATGTTACCTGGTTCCCTATTGCCAAACTGGAGCGCCAGCGGCATCATGATGTCCGGTAGCAGCGTAGCTGGCGCTGTCCATTGACTGCGACATAAGGGAATTGATATGGCCGATTGCTTGAGTGGCATACTTTCCAACATCGGATAGGCATGTACAACTTCTAAACGCAAGGACACAGCAGTCACCAGCTGGTGAAGTCTTCATAGTCCATGAAGCAATCAACAAGGGTTGAGGCTTACAAAGCGGTAGGAAATTAACACGGAGGAAACCATAAGTACAAGGAATTAGGCAGTGCTGCATAGACCTTCTCCATGAGAGGAGTGAGAGGGGCTGACGTTACACAGCCCTGAGTACCTTGCGCTATCGCAGGGCGTACACGAACGGGCAAGCAAGGTAACATGTCCATTGCTTCTCTGAAACCAAAATCCTGGGGTGCAGGTAATGCTGGACACTAGCTGAGCAGTAAAAAGCGGAATATAAAGGGGCCTCTTGCCTTGAGTCTCTGAGATTAATCACTCCTCCACTTCCCAGAGGACCATCCCTTTCAAACCCTATAAGCGCTTCTGCTTCCTCAAGATGAACTCTCAAGATACCATCGAAGATCCGACGCTATACCAAGACATGGTGTGTATATCGATGCTAGACTGATGCGATCTATTGCTGAGTATACTAGTTCACTGCAAATGATTCCGACGAGTCAACTGGAGCGGCTGGGATAGAGAACAGCCCGCATTCCGTTCGATCGACTTCTCACTCTTCGCAGTCAGCGCCAGAATGCAAAAAGGATGCCCAGGACAACAGAGTGGACAAAGGACTTATGAGAAGCCGACCACGTCGTACAGAGGATTCATCCCCACATCCTGAGCTTGGTATGTCTTCTCGAACATTCTTGGGCCCTGATTGACCAAGTGTGTTGCGTTAGAGAGGGTGCTGTTGATAGTCGCTCAGGCCGACTTACACCTCACCCAATTAAAGAAAGGCGCAGAGGAGATGGCGAACAGCATCAAACACGTCATAAAAATCCTAGAAGAGCTGAAAGATGACTTGAGAAACGATATCGGCAAATGGGAGGATCAAATACAGAGATGTCGACAAAGAAGTATTCTGAAGAGAGTAAAGGAGGAAAGTGACGACGAACATCAGCTTTGGGACTATATGCGGTGCAGGAAAAAGAGAGCACGTGTAACTTGGGAAGGCTAGTGGTACTGTAGCTGATATAAGTAAGACTTGACGGACGATGGGTATATACACTTCAGTGATCTCACTTATTGCTAGCTTGAATGCTTTTCAGGCGCCTTTGACTCTGATGCCGTGAAGCTATTCTAAGGTAAGTCACATGTTTTGCGGAATGTAAGGATAATATCACCGTGAACGACGCGTTGAAGCTTAATTGCCGTCTTAGTTGCTGTGATGCGGTGAGAATAATCATTCATCAAAGTTCACACTTATCGACCCTAAGCCTATGGCGGTCTAGCGTTTCATCACCGAAGAAGGCTCGACCTTTAAATAATGCAGCGAGAATGAGAGTATCAATCACTGCTTTGTATTTCATTGCTCACTAGACTGCTAGATGACGATTCTAACATTGTGCCTCACTATTGCTTCGATGAAGATAAGTCGCCAGATGCAGCCTTGTTTATGGTACAATTCAGGTTTGCCAACGAGCTGAGGCTAAATGGCGCTTCACAACCCGGTTTGTAAGCGTCCTGAGCTCGTCCACAACGAGCTCGAAGGAAATTCGACGGCGACTTTATCACCAGCGGAGGATAGGCTCTGTCTTTGAATCGATTTAGTCCTTGATAGCTGCTGATAACGGGAAGCTTACGAGTATGCCTTGGTCTGGCGGGAGCCAGGGCTGACCTGTTTTATTTTTAGATACAAATCCGTTGGAGCGGGCTAGGAAATAACGTCCATCCCTACGTACCGGGACGCACGGTGTAACGAGACAGTTTTTACTTCGGAGCCTCGCTTTCTCTGATTTGTATAGGGATTGACCTACAAGTATAGTTGGCGTGTTAATGTCCCAAAGCTAGTTTTCTCCTGGGGCATCAACCCTGGCACTGGTTTTCGCGATGTTGCCCTTGCTGTCGATTATTTCGTCAACACTGTTAATAGACTTTTTGTCAACATCCCCCTGTCTGTTTGTAATATAGAAGGTTTCTGAAGAGATCAGAGGGTCTATTAGAAATTAGAATTCAGAAAGAATAGATCTGCAAGATCTAAAGGGTGTTTCAGCCTAACTAACAAGTATACAGTCCGGCAGTTTCACCGACGACAACGATGGTACCCAAAAGCATGTCAGCGCATTGAAATCCACTAGTGTCTCTTGGCATGCAGGCTGCCTGCAGTAGCGTGCTCTGATGTCGCTGTTTGCTTTCTGGAAGCCTCTACGGCCAGATGCTCAGCCTCGCTGTTGTAGCGCGACCTTGGCCGCCGTTTGCGCTGCCAAATATGCCTCAGCGTGTGCACTCTGCTACCTCTACTCTTCCGCCTGCCGTGCCCAAATCTCATCGTGCTCTTGCGGACCATGGCGAGGTTCCTCGCTCTACCCTTCATGCTCGTGCCCAAGGCCGCCGCTCGATAAAAGAGACGGCCCAGAGTCAATAATATCTCAGGCCGTGGGAAGAGGATGCGCTTGTCCAGTTTCTTCTACATATGTCTGATCTCGGGCAGCCCGTGCGGACAAAGTTCATACCCTTCCTCGCTTTCTGCGTTGCCCGCCGGCGATCCGAACAAGTCCGACCACCGAAGCTACCGAACAACCGGGTGATACCGCTGCCAGACTAGGAATACACACAACACGCTCTTTTCAGTTCGCGCCTCGCAGAACGCAGTTCTATCGTTAACACGTTTAGAGTCGCCCGGCTATCTATTACCTTCCTCTTACACTAGGCTGTCACCCCAGGCCTCTCAGGTTTCGTTCCTACCGCAAGCCTACCACACATCCACGCGAGTCGATGCGTCATCTAAAGTACCAAGACATGGCTGCATTGCGACTACCAGCTTCGGTTATGACGCGATACCCATTATGCGACAGCTTTAAACACTGGAGGAGCAGATGTAGATGAGATGACGTTCGTGGACCTTGCGAGAAGCAGCGACAAACATTAGCGTGGTTAAAGATTCACTTATATGGAGAGCAAGCGCAGCAAGATAGGCTGCGGTGATTAACTCGAAAAATTGCCTTCTCTATAAACAGCTTCTTCTTCTTCGTCCTCCTCCTATATGCTATGTAATAGCTATGTTCATAAGCTATGCAGACCTTTATCAATTACCATTCGTACCCATTTACAATCATGGTGTTGTTCCTATTACAACTAATGCACTTACCAAAGCTACGGCTAAGGTCTAGATCTCAGATATCTATATTCATTCATTTTGTCCTCTGCGTGCTCATGAACAGATCGATTCAATTCTCTCTACACAAGCTGACATACAAAAAGCTAAACAGTAAAAGTTTTACACTCTTTCGTTGGTCACTTTCTCTATCTGTCAGACATCATAGTAACTAAGTACAGTCAATACCAACATCGGCAAAGCGACGATGAAGCTTCCAGCGCCGAAGGTTACCTCCCAGCTGTCCCAGAAAAGCTTTCCTCCGGTTACTACAGAAAACAGGATACCTAGAAATACATAGAGGCATTTTCTAGGACACCATGCAGTCTCAACGTACAAGCCATCTAATTCTAGATATCTGTTCTGCGGTCGGAAGTCGTTGACTGAGAAATTGATATTCCTGGTGATATTGACGTCAGTCGGATCTCATAGCATATGTATTTGAGACTTGCCTATAGTGATGGATGAATTGATGGTTACTGAGGCCATTGAGTATATTTTGAGAGCTTGCACCGGCCGGATTGCGGAAGTAGCAAGAAAGGAAAGGCGCGGTTTTAATCCAACGTATCTGATCATTGCAACTGTACCATTCCTGGAAAGGACAGGTTGAACAACCAGAGAACTTTGAAGAGTTGGTTGGGCAATCACTGTTGCAATGATAGTATTTCCCAGAGCTGTCGCGATAGCAGTCATCCGGAAAATCGGTCGAATCGAAGTCTGTTATCAATTCAATAGCTTTCGCTGCTTCTTCCTGTTGCTCAGAGTAGCTCTTGTGCAAGCTGTCTAGGTCTAAAGGTTGAACGAAGGCTAAGAATCTTTTTGAGGGACGGCAGATCAACCGGAACTATATCTAATCTTAGCGCAGGTGGGCATGCTATAAGGCGGTGAGAATATACAGTGACGGGCTTAAGTCTACTGATTTTTCGGAAGGAAAAGCACCTTCGTAAGAGGCCAAGTTCTTCATCATACTTCTTCTTCAATGACTTGAAGATTTCATACTCATCTTCAGCGCCGGTAATTGGAACGTCTACAGCCCAGGTTTTGAAGCTTTCAGAGTGTTCAGAACCCCACAGCAAAAACACACAGCTCGCACCGTCTTTCTTCTCGGTTTCCTCCTGGAAGTAAGTGAACATAGAGTCTTTGGGCAAGTTGGACGGCTTTGATAAAGACGGCTTCTGTAGAACTTCGTGCATAGCCTGTTGCCGTCTTCTTTCCTTAGATTTCTTTAAGTTATTGTGTAGAGCAGGTTGGAACCCGGTCGCTCCCACAGCGATTTTTTCCGAGTGTTTAACACGGGCTCTTTCTGGTCGTAATGGAAGGCCTACTAGCGGTGATGACATAGAGTAAATTAGGGTTGATAAAGACGATTGTAGATAAAGAAATTCTTGTGACTAAATGAGCAATTTCACAAAACATAGGAACTTATACAAATGTCAATTAGGCAAAACTGCTCCCTAAGGCTGCTACTGTTGTTCCAGCGCAACGGATCTAGGCAGACGCACTGCCCGTCTGTGGCGGAGTAAGGCTAATTTTGGCATAATCTATAGTTAGTGCATCAATTGATTGGTCTATTTTTCTATTGCCTCTATCTTACACACACACAATTTATTTACGCCCGGCGGCCAAGCCGAAAGGGCTGCTAACGCTAGTCTAACTTTACACTTCCTACGCTCAGTCTTGGTCTCCCTAGCCCATATGTCTTCTTTGGCCCACTTCTCTATATAGCTTGCTATCTAAGTCAAAGCCCTTACTTAATATCTTAGCACGCTTCTTCTCTATCTGCTATTATTCCTCATCAGGTGCTCGTAGGTTAGTATTGCTAGTAGCAGACTATCTTAGAGTCGGCTTCTCCAGGAGATTCTCTAAGTGTTCAACGTCCTATCTTCGGCGGCTGAAGCGCTGTCTGCTGTTGACTGTACGAGACTGCTGATAAGTTTATGTTAGTATCTATAGTTTACCTAGTAGTTAGTTAGATATTAGTTTGCATCTAATCTTCGTGTTGCTATTGCGAATCGTATCGTCGCTCGCACTGCGTCCATGTCTGGCGCCCATTTCGCATCGTCCGTCGCTGCTTTGCCGCCTAGGTAGAATGACATATTTCCTCTGCTTATCTGTGTGCACTGCAGCATTTCTATTCGCTGTGTCGTCCACTTTCGGCAGCGGAACAGAAAATGCTCCACCGTCTCCGTGTCGATTCGTTTAGAGTATGCTCCTACGTCTGCTGGCATCTTCTTAGCTATGCCTTGCTTACGTGCTATGTTGTGCGTAGTTGATCGCATTCTAGGGAGCTGTGTCTGTGGCCTAGCGTTTAGTCTAGATGCTGTCTTCGCCTCTCGCTTAGCGAGACTTGCGAGCTCATTCTCTTCGCTTGTAGGTAGCCATACCACTGTCACCGTGTTACCGTCTCTTCTTAGTGTTTGTATAGTCTTGTAGAACCGGCTGATGTAGCCTTGCCCAGACTGCTGCCGCGGTCTTCTAAGTGTGAGCACCGCTGCTTTGTTCCTTGTTATTAGTACGACATTGCGAAACCTTAGCTTTGGCAGCCTGCTTAACGCTTCCGCCGTTGCTGCTAGCTCTGCCGAGTACGGGTTCTGTTCCTCTCTCTTGCCCAAAGTAACGGAGAAAGATTGTGTTTCGTTCTTCTGTATGCTGATCGCGCCTCCCATTCCGACCACTCCGTTCCGCGCCGAGCTGCTTACCGCGATGCGTACCGCCCAGTTCGCCTCGAGGCTCTGTGCCGCGTTCTCCACTACCGTCTGCACTCTCTTCTCCCATGGTGCCAACACAACTGGCCGGATCGTCTCCATCTGCTCCATCTCCATATCCTTCAGCGCTTCTGCCACTTGGAACAGCGGCGAGCGATACTGTCTTCTGAACTTTCGCATCCGCCATGTGCTTCTTCGCAGTGGGTTCGTCTCAGGCAGCGCGTGAATGTCGGTCCACAACTTGACTGCCCGCTTCCAGAACCGCTCTTGTGCACTTGGGATATGCGCCTCGGCTTCTGCCACCCATGTCGCTACCGTGCTGAACGTCCCTACGATCGCTCGTGCACCTATTCTTTGCACCCTGTTGATAGGTCTCACAAGCTTGTCTTTACAGGCATGCATCCACACATTCGACGCGTAGTCTACTGTCGGCGCGACTGTTGCCGTGAATAGCTGTCGCGCTACTCTGGGTGAGAGTCCTCGCAGCCTCCTGAGCTCCAATGCTGCTTCCAGTCCCTTCGCGGCTGCTCTTGCAATGTGCTTGTGGTACTTGAGCCTGGCGTCCATGAGCACGCCAAGTATCTTGACGTGGTCCTTGGGCGAGACGCTCTGCCCCTTGATTACAAAGGGCTCTGTGGCACTCTTGTACGCCCTATGAGTAAAGTGGATAACGGCTGTCTTTTCTGCTTCAAACGTCGCTCCGCTTCTCCGTTCCCAGTCCAGTGCGTCTTGGATAATAGCATTGATGCCCTCTTTATTGCTTTGCGCCGTCGGGCCTGTGACCCACGCAGTAAAGTCGTCAACGAATGCGATCGCGCCTCCGTACGTGTCGATAGGTCGCTGCACGAGATCTGCGTTGAAGAAGAGGAACAGAATTGGCGATAACGGAGACCCTTGCGGCAGACCTGCTTGTGGCAGTCCTTGGACCCTAGAGGCCTGCCCGTTGACCTGGATTGACGCTGTGCGCTCTGAGCAGAATGCCTCTACCCACTTCAGCAGCTTCTGTGGTATCCCTCGTGCTTTCATCCTCTGCAGTAGTCTTTCCTTACATACCCCGTTGTACGCTCCCTTGACATCGAAGCTAATTAGACTAACCGTCCGCCGACCCCGCCACGCGGTATAAATCTGTTCTTGGAGCAACACTAATGCTTGCTCGGCTGATCGCTGCTTGCGCGCTCCAAAGTGGTTGGTGGGCAGAAGCCCGTGTGTCTCTACCATGTGCGAGATCCTCTCTGCCACCACCGACTCTAGCACTTTGCCTAGAGTGGCCAATAGTGAGATCGGCCTCCATGCCTTCGCGACAGTGTAGTCTTCCTTGCCTGGCTTCTTAAGTGGTATGATCTTGGCATGTCTCCATTGGCTAGGTAATACTCCCTCCTCTAGCGACTGTCGGAACAGCGCAAGCACATGGTCTTTCACTACCGGCCAGACCTGCTTCCATACGATGACTGGTAGTCCGTCGTCTCCAGGTGCCTTCCATGACTTGGCGGCGTGCAGCTGTCTTTCCACCTCCTCGAGTGTGATGGCCGGCATTTCTACGGGTGCTCTCTGCGGCCTAGCTCCCTCGTCATCGATGCTGCTAGGAAGCGGAGGGAAGAAGGTGTTGAGCAACTCCTCAGCTTGCTCTTCAAAGTCGCTCGTGGTTGTCCCGTCCGTTCTGCGAAGTGCTGGAACTGTCCCGAACGCCTCGTTGCCCTCCTTTAGATACTTGGCTGCGTTCCAGATGTTGTCGTTGTCCGCCAAGAAGTCATCCCAGTGCTTTCTCTTCTGCTGTCGAATAGCATCATGGTACTGCTTCGACGCTCCTTTTGCCATCTCTTCTAGGTCCGGCCGAGCAACCCCTGTTCGTCTCGTAGCTCTCGCTCGGTTCCTCCAGTGCGTGTAGATGCGGCGTAGCTGTGTCAGGTCCTGCGTCCACCACCTCTTTGCGTGCGGTGACGGCTTGGCCCTGGGTGTTAGTGCGTGCACCGCCTCCAGCACCGCCGCCATCAGTCTGTCGGTCCTCTGCTGCGTCGTGCCCGCTGGCGGAGTCCCGCTGAGCGCTCTAGCGATCCTGTCGTTGATTGCTTTCCACGGTGCGTTCTTGAGCAGAAGCCGCTCTTGCTGCCGCGCCACTGGCACGGAGCTGTCAAAGACTGTCTCGATCATTCGGTGGTCAGAGCCGTGTTCGGTGTCGTGGGCGGCGCATCTCAGCACCGTGTCTGCCAGCTCTTTTGACGCTAGCACTAAGTCAATTGTCGTCTCGTACTCTCCGCACTGCCATGTCTTGGTGCCGCGCGGGAGCAGGCTGCTGAGCGCGTGTTCTGTCATCAGATCGATGATCGGGTCTGCCTCGCCCTGTCTGACCAGCGTCACCTCTTCTCCTCCCCACAGCTGGTCGTGCTGATTGAAGTCTCCAGCCAACACCACATCTACTGCCGTGCCGGCCCTTCGTCTCGCCTCCGCAATCACTCTATCTATCTTTTTGCATGTGTCTCGCAACGCCTGCGGGTCTCCTCCTGGTATGTACACCGACACCACCAACACCCGACGCTCGTGTAGCCGGATGATCGCTGCTGTCAAGTCCGGCGACTCTACCCGTACCTGTTCCGCTTCTATCTCTGTGCTCACCCACAGCATGCTCCGTATCGGCCACCTTCCTTCTCGCCAGGTCGATGGCACCATCTTGGTCCACTTGTGGTGGAACATGGGCGTCGTCAGCAGCCGACCCTGGATCCTCCGTGCATGCGGCTCCTGGATAGCTATTACCGCCACGTCTTGCAACTCTTCGTCGTTCATTAAACTGTCGTGTACTTCGCCTTGCTTTCTAACATTGAGCTGGATTATGCGGAATGCTCTATTCATGTTGAAGTGGGTATAGCATCCGACAGTTTCTGCTGAACGATTCGTGCGGTCCTCCGCACAGCACGCACTTCGTCACTACTTCGCTGCAGCTCTTGTGGTGGTGGCCTTCTTTGGCGCATCTCCCGCATCTCTGCGCCTTTCGGCACTGATACGCTTTGTGGCCGAGCTCCTGGCAGTTGTAGCACTGCCCTGGCCGTGGTCGCTGCTCAAATACGCTTGTTGTGCCGGACTCTCCACCCGCGTGGAAGAAGCCTTCTGAGATGAGTCTCCTTGCGTCACTTTTCTTAGTCACGTACACCACCATAGATCCGTACGCTTTGGGGACGTCTCTCTTGCTAAGCCACGCAATCTTGGCGACTGTCGTTCCATTCTCTTCTCCAAAAGCTTCTGATGCTCCCGCTCTAAGCTCATCTTTCTCGTCCAACACTGCTGTCCTCTTGACGTTGTCGATCTTGACTGGGTAGAGCTCATCGCGCAACACGCGCGAGCCTGCGCCAATCTTCTCTGCTGCTCTCTTGACTAGCTGATGCTCGTCTTCGTCTCTGCACGCGATCCTGATCCGGCTCTGGGTCGCATGGTCGACGGTGACCGCCCGGCATCGCCAGTTTTCTCGGTTCTCCATTGTGCGCATTTCTTTTTCAACGGCTGCTCTGACTGATCCTGCTGATAATCTGCTATTTTCGCTATCTGCCCTAGAGATGTCTACAGTGACGCTGGGCACGTCGATGGAAGCGAGGTTAGTTCTGGTATTGTGCTGCTGGCTTGCTAGCGGCGCGGCTGTGGCGTTTAGTCCTACGGGTGCGCCTGTGGACGCTACCTCAGCCCAGGTACGCGTACCAGAGGTTGTTGCCACGAGGTCATCAACGCGTGTCTTCAGCTCAGCGATCTCGTCAATAAGTTTCACATTGTGGTTAATAATCGCTTGCTGGTTCTTTCTAATCTCTCTTGTTTCACGTTCGAGGTTCTGGATCGTTTCATTCTGCTGCTGGATAATCTTGGTTAACGCGGCAAGTAGATCTTTGTTGGTGGCGGTGCTCTTCCTGGCTTGACGGATGGGTTGGCTGCTTTCGATCTGGATAGTGTCGGAGTCGTTGGCTGATAGGTCTAGCTGTAGGGGTCGCCTGCGGTAGTGTTCGTTTTGCTCGATAGTGTTTCTTGCGCGCCTCTTTAGTGGTGCTGGTAGCTCGGTTGGCAGGGATGTCGCTTCGCGGTCGCGGTCGCGTTCAGGGGTCGAGATGGCCATCTCTCCCACGCGTCCAGATCGCAAACTCCTGGGCATATACAGTAGCGTCGATTATGATCTCCTAGTTCTAGTATTTCGGTTCTTGTCGTGTTCCCTTCCCTCTATCTTACAGACGTGGGTGGGATACGTATAGGTATTTGGGCTATCTTTGCAGCATGCAAAGCTCGAGAATCACTGCGACCTAGTAGATCCTAAGCATTGTAATCACGTTGCTTGTAGGGTTAGTGCGAGCAGATTCTATCATCTCGCTCTCTGAGTGACGGAAAATCCGGTGGGCCAGAACCAGCCAATGAAAAACATCACCGTGCCATGATGTCTGCTGACTCTATGCTCTTATTGGCAGATTCCGACCCACCCGGTTTTTCGTGTACAAGGAGGGATGTTATAACTATGGTAAGTTAACTAATCATAGACGCTTACGAAGAGCTGTTGGCATGCGCCACAACTGTGTTTGGCAGCTTCTGTTATGGGCATAGTGTCAGATTTGTTACAGTTGAACAGATATATCTGAGCACGCTACTGTAGGCTGCCTGCATACCAAGTGCTACTGACAGCGCATATCTTAGAACGCATTTTGATGATCTTGCCAACTACTTACGCGTAGAAGCTGCCGGGATGTATACTTGTTGCTCTAAATCGACCTTTCAAGACTGCAGTCTTGATCTTTGCTATCTCAGCCTTCTTCCTAGCTTACCGAGCTGTTCGCAGAAGTGTACCAATCGCGGAGGAGCAAGGGGTATTAGAAGAGAGTTTTTCGACAGCATCAATAGAACGAGCGATAGCACGGTCAACAACGCACTTTTTAGCATCGGTGATCAATGTACTAGAAGAGCAAAAGCTCTACAGTATATGCGCACTGCACTTGTCTATATACAAGCATGTTGCGGACAGTCCGAGGGTCCGGAAGAGAAAGTGTCTCGTTACACCGTGCGTCCCGGCACATGGAGACGGACGTTAGTTATATACAGTATGTCAGACGAATCCGAGGTTGCGTTTCCCGTAGTCGAGTGCCTTACTCCTGTTTTTAGGTTCTTTGGCACGCCACTATGGCGCTCTGCAGCCTGGAATCCGTTTTCGGCTCCCTTCTGGTTTGTGGCCCCTTTCACGCTTTTCAGCGCCCTCAATTGAGCACTAACTTAGAGTTCCATCTTCCTTTGCCTGTGGACTACTGTAATTAACTTAGCCGTTTTTATTCTTGTGAAAGAGTATTTTAATACGTTGCAGGAACGCCGAATTTTCTACTACACTTCGTAAGAGTATTATTAATCATGCGTGCTACGATCTAGTTCTTGCTTTCGTGGCTCTACAGCTGTGTCGGTTAGCTATCATATCCATTGCTAGTTATACTTTGCGGTTGCTATTCGCGTAATTGTGTCCCTTGCCATGTATGGCTCTTGCCCCAGACTTGGCCGAGGCAAGATGCTCTGCACGCATTTATTATAGCAACTACTGTTACTAGACACGCCCTATAGGTCTTGGAAGTGCGTTTCGCAGACTGCAGCCATGCTGGCATCGATAACTAAGGGCGACAGGCTCGAGAATAGGGTGGTCGCGATTAGGTAGACAAAGGTTGCGTGAGGGTGGTTTATATCAAGCTACGTATTAACAATGTTTTGTCCTCTGCTTCAGATGGATGCGTCGTTCGAGTTGCTTAGGCTGGCATTAACGCTGTCATCGCTGTGCTGCTTCGCGTTCAGGCCCGCAATGAAATACTAGCGACAGTCTCTGTAGCCAGTATTTTCCATGCACGAACCAAAACACCCTACAAACATCCTATTACAGTTCTAGAGTAAACAACAGTCTATGATAGCATTTCCTGCACGACTAGACCGCACCTTTGGTATAAAAACTGTTTCTCGCTTTGTAGTATGGTGGCTGTCGCGCGGTCATGTGGTGTCAGCCTTGCCTAACCAGCCTCGCGCCACTGCGCAGGCAGCCTGCCCCTTCTGCTCCAGGTATTAGAAATGCAGCTTGGCCCAACATCCGGCTTGCGGCACTGCAGCCGCTAGACACCAGCTCTATTCACCGTTTATTTAGCAGACTGTTACTTGATTTTCGCAACAAAGCCAACAGCTACGATCTCCGCCCTACGCGAGTGAGCCCTCGGCCGTCATCGATTCCCTCAGCCTGCTTCGAAGCCCCGGCACTTGCCTCTACCGCTTGCACATATAGATACACACAGGCGGATGCGGCTGCTATATACTACGAGCGACGGGAGGCTTCGATGGACTGAGGACTTGATTGGGGACAAGATCCCCTCTTATGCGATCCTGTCACACACCTGGAAAGAAGGGCAGGAGGTGACATTTGCCGACCTGAAAGATCTAGACAACGCAGCAGGTGTTGAAGCACAAAGCAAGGAGGGGTATCAGAAGCTCCGCTTTTGTGCGCAACAGGCTAGGCAGGACGGTCTGGACTACTTCTGGGTGGACACCTGCTGTATCGATAAGACAAACAATACGGAATTGTCTAAAGCGATCAACTCCATGTTTCGCTGGTACCAGAATGCTACGAGATGCTATGTCCTCCTTTCAGACGTCGAGAATGACACTTTAGAAGGTGATGGCGAGTCGATGTTTAGGCAGAGTAGGTGGTTCAACCGAGGCTGGACCCTCCAGGAACTTCTTGCTCCCCACTCTGTCGAGTTCTTCTCGCAACATGGAACGCGATTAGGCAACAAGGAGTCGCTCAAGCACATCGTATGCGAGATTACAGGAATCCCTCTTGAAGCTCTGTCGGGGAGCAATCTGTCCGAGTTTGACGTTGCTGAACGTTTCTCTTGGGCAGCGAATCGACGGACAACAGAAGAAGAAGATGGAGCATACTGTCTGTTCGGCATATTTGGCGTCCATCTGCCGTTGATCTATGGCGAAGGCAAAGCAAACGCACTCGAGCGGCTGAGGAGTGCGGCTATCCTTAGACACAAGGGCCGTAGCCATGACCAAGAAGAAAAGCTTAGCAAGATCTGCAGCTGGCTTTCGGCTCCCGACCCATCCACAAACTACCACAAAGCGCACAACCAGCGGCAGGCTGAGACTGGACTCTGGCTGCTAGACAGTGCATGCTTTGCTCAATGGAAGGCAAGAGCAGCGTCACAACTATGGCTGTATGGGATCCCGGGATGTGGAAAGACTATCCTAAGCTCTACAGTCATCGAGCACCTGCTGCAGCACTGCCACAGCGATGCTAGTATGGTGACAGTGTACTTCTACTTCGACTTCAACGATATACAGAAGCAGGATCCAGAGCTGATGCTCCACTCGTTGCTCTGCCAGCTCCTGCAGCGTTCGGTTATGATACCCAAGGGCGTCGACGCATTGTTCTCAGCCTGTGAAAACGGACATCGACAACCATCACTGCATGCGCTTCTGGAACTGACATCGCAGGTGATGCGACAGTTCACGCATGCTTATATTGTTCTTGATGCACTTGACGAATGCACAAAACGCCAAGAATTAATGTGCATGCTCGAGACAGTGACTGCATGGCAGCTTGACAATGTACATATACTTATGACTAGTCGGAAAGAGCGAGATATTGAGAGTTCTTTAGGGAGCTACATTAAGGAAGAAGACACCATCTGTCTTCAAAGGGACGTTGTAGACAGTGACATACAACGATACGTTGAACAAAGGCTGTCTGACGATAGGTTTCTGGCAAAATGGAATAAAGATGCTGTTATCAGGCAAGAGATTGAGGCTGCATTAATGCAGGGAGCTCGTGGGATGTATGTGTGAACGTCCAGCAGGTTACAAAACTAAAACTAACGATAGCATAGGTTCCGATGGGCGGTATGTCAGCTTGACACATTAGCGCAGTGTCGCAATCGAGCGATGCTGCGCAAGTCATTGGCTACTTTGCCGCAAACGCTAGACCAGACATACGACCGCATTCTCACTGCTATAAGCGAACAAGATCGCGACTTCGCTATACGCATCCTGCAGTGGCTCACATTTTCCGCGCGACCGATGTCGGTCGAAGAGATTGCTGAGGTCGTCGCTATCGACGTAGCGCGCGAGCCAGCATTCGACCGCGATGAAGTGCTAGAAGACCCGCTGGAAGGGCTAAACATCTGTTCTAGTCTGGTCAGTATCACGATGAACAAGGTGGAAAGCAGGAAAAAATCTACTGAACGTATTATTGCTCTAGCGCATTATTCCGTCCAGGAGTATCTTGTGTCAGAGAGGATTAAGCAAGGACAGTCAAGGCAGTATAGCATGCAAGAGGTCGAATGCCATAATTCGATAACAGAAGGTTGCTTGAAATACCTAACTCAGGTGCAGCAACCAACTTCAACACACACTCTTGAGATGTACGCCCTTGCAAGGTATGCGGCAGAGTTCTGGAGCAACCATCTTCGAAAGGTTGGGGACGAGGAGGACAGGGTGAGTTGGATAGCGATGAGCTTGATGTCAATAGAACAGCCCGCATATCTCACTTGGATCCAGCTATTTGACCCAGACAAACCATGGAAGAAGCCTGACCTAAGAAGAGGTCTAGAAAGCATAGCTATGCCGCTTTATTATGCTGCATCGTTGGGCTTAAGCGCGATTACAAAGATATTGCTAGATCAAGGCGCCGACGTCAACACGCAGGGTGGATACTACGGCAACGCACTATATGCAGCTTCACAAGGAGGCTACGAGCAGGTGGCCAAGTTACTACTCGACGCGGGCGCCGACGTCAACGCGCAGGGCGGACGCTACGACAACGCACAGGGTGGACGCTACGGCAACGCACTCCAGGCAGCTTCAGAGAGAGGCCACGAGCAGG